>PVIH01018927.1:0-36976 GCA_004025045.1 Sigmodon hispidus
TTAACCATATAGACCCAGACCTCGACTGCATCCTGGTTATTTTGCCTTCTGAATATTCCCCTACAGGAGTCATAATGCAAAGGGAAAATATTATACTAGAATGGATATTTCTGCCACATAGACCAAGTAAAAAACTAAAAACATACATTGAAAAGATTTCAGATTTGATTTTCAAAGGAAAATTCAGGCTTCAACAACTAACTGGAAAGGATCCAGCAGAAATTGTTGTACCTTTGACCAATGAGGAAATTGATCGATTATGGGCGGACAATGAATCTTGGCAAAAGGCCTGTAGTGGGTTTCTGGGGGAGATTAATAATAAATATCCCCGAAGCAAAAGGATTCAATTTATAAAGAAGACTAATTGGATTTTCCCCCGTGTGGTACAGGATAAACCTATTTCTGGAGCTCCTACATTTTTTACTGATGCAAATAAAATGGGAAAGGCTGGTTATAAATCAGAAAACTTCAGTAAGGTGACACAGAGTCCTTATGATTCTGTTCAGAAGGCAGAACTGTATGCCATTATTATGGTGTTATTGGATTTTCCTGGACCTCTTAATCTGATAAATGACTCTCATTATGCAGAAGGAGTTGTATTTCATATTGAAACTGCTGACTTCATTCCTGATGATACAGAATTAACCTTTTTGTTTGTACAGCTACAGGATATCATCAGAAATAGAACACATCCTATGTATATAACACATATATCAGGGCTCATTCAGGCCTCCCTGGCCCTTTAGCACAGGGTAATGATGAGATTAATCAGTTATGAATAGTAAATGTGGTAGAAGCCTCAGAGTTTCACAAGAAGCATCATGTCAATAGCAAGGGATTAAAGAAGAGTTTTCCCATCACTTGGCATCAAGCCAAGGAAATTTTGCCCAAGTGTGACAAGTGTTCCCTTTACAATCAACCATCATTACCCACTGGGAGTAATCCTAAGGGTACAAGGAGCAATGAGATTTGGGAGAGGGATGTGTTTCACTTCCTGGAATTTGGTAAGATGAAATATGTTCATCACACCATTGACACTTACTCAAGAATGCAGTGGGCTACTGCCCTGAGTTCTGAAAATGCTAATGCAGTACTCACTCATCTTCTGGAAGCCATGGCCATATTGGGAATTCCTGATCAAATTAAGACTGACAATGCTCCAGCATATGTTTCCCAGAAAATGAAGCAGATTTTTGGATATTATGAGATAAAGCATGTTACTGGGATACTACACAACCCCACTGGACAAGCAGTTGTGGAAAGATCCCATCGCACCTTGAAAGAGATGCTTCATAAACAGTAAGGTGGTATGAAAAAACCTAGGGAGAGATTACATAGTGCCTTGTTGACATTAAACTTTCTTAATGCTGATGAGAAAGGGACTTCAGCTGCAGAGAAACACTGAGTAATAGAAAGAACTTCTGAGTTGAATCAACCTGTTTATTTTAAGGATGGACTAACTTCAGAATGAAAGCCAGGGCATGTGCTTTGTTGGGGTAGGGGTTTTGCTTTTGTTTCCACAGGAAAAGAGAAAATATGGGTACCAACGAGATTGATAAAGAACCGGATCGAAAAGGAAAACCCTCCTGAGGAGGAATAATGGCTCGTGTGCTGATAAGACAATTGGATATGTGGTAAGGAACATTCACTTAAATAAGGTGGGGCACGGTCTTAATTTTGTTTTTACAGAAGAATGTATACAGCCCTCTTCACAAAGCTAAAAGGATGCTGAATGCTCAGACTTTTGAAACTTTAAAAGGACTACAGAGGATTATAAGGACACCTGACACTGACAGGCACTAAGGGTACTTTCTCTATTATCACAACTGTACATCTATATCTAATGATTATGTATTTATGTATATAAAAGAGGTCCTGGTTTGATAACAAAAAAGGCTGGCTTTGGAGGTGGAGCAAGTGGCTTTCTCCCTCTCTAAACCCAAGCATATTGGTAAATAAAACTTTAAAAACTCTCTCTCTCTCACGTCAGAAAAGCCACCTGAAGTGGTACAGAAAATAGATGAAATATATAGGGACCAATCTTATCTCACTTTTATTTTAAATTTTAAATCTTTTTCCTTTCTACATTTTTCACTCTCTTACTTTAGAAATCTTTTCTGCACACAATACTTTCTGATAGTTCAATATCTTCAGTTGATAAAATCCATTGGATCCTTCACTATTAAAAACAATTTCTCCTACCAGCACTCTACAAGGCATCCAGAAGGAAGATGGGGCCCCTACCGAAAAAAAGAAAAAAAAAAAACACATTGCGACAGAGTAAGAAGGAACCTGCTGTATGTCACTCGGTGATCACTTTTGAGGTATAGACCAATCAGGATAGTCGTAAGATAGTTTCTTATCATATCTTTAGCAAATATTTCAGATGGACTCACTCAGTATGATGAGAATGATTACAGACATTTGTGGAATGGTTTTATATATATATATATATATGTTTACAGTTACTTCATTAGGACTTAACCATTGTTTAGTTTACAGGACCCCACAGAGATACCGTCGCCCACAGGCCAGCATGAAGCAACTTAATGAAAGAACTATGTCCCTTTCCCGATAAGTTGGTCATCCAAGGGAGGGTTATGGTCAATTATCATTTTGGTACAATGGTTATAAGTTAATCTTGGGTAGAGGATAGAATGATATTATAAAAAAAGGAGAGAGAGAGAAAGAAAAGGGAACAGATAGGAGATTATTATACTTGCAAACAACTATTAACCAAAGGATGAATGAAAAATGAATTGACATGGTACAAATGTTTGTATATTGATACAAATGGGAAATCAATCTATATGTTTGATTTAGATAATTTGTATGTTGATACAAAGTTGAACATGGTACGAATGTTTGTATATTGACACAAATGGGAAATTAATCTATATGTCTGATTGGGATAATATATATTGATGCAAAGTTGAATGTATAATTGCCCTATTTTGCATGTGTCTACCTCTGTCTAAAATATTTTGCACAATGATGTGTATTAAGTGCATCGCCATTTCCATAATGCAATTTCTACCTCTAATTATTTATGATAGTCATGACATTTGTTGTACTATACACACGAGTTGTTTTATATAAATCTGTTTAGATATATTTTTATATATAATGATATATAGTTAGGATATTGTTGTCATTTGATACAAAATGTATATTTTGGTCAATTTTCCTAAGATTGTTATACTTGAAATTATTTGGAGGAGCTGTACACTCATTTTGAAATGCCTATTTTTACAATGTTAGCCTCACTTTCTTGGTTGATTGGGATTGCAAATTATGGTTACTCAGATTTATCACCTAACAGTCAGGATACTCAGGCTTTTCAGAAACATGTCAGAATATACCAAATAGATAGATGCCTTCAACCACTTCATAGACTGAGAGAATATGGCATTCAAGATTTTGTTATCTCGAATTTGGCCTTGAGAGACATGACAACTCCTGGCATCACCATTCCTTTCTCAAGGTGGTGTTGAGCATCACAGACATCTTGCAAAGAGATTGTCTAGTTTGGCGAATAATGGCCTGAGGTGCAAAGGACTGCACTTGCCCCCACTGCTGTCAGCATGCTCACTGTCTGAAATGGACCTGCAGGATGAGGAATAGAGACTGCTGAAGACTGCCTAGCCAGGATAAGACAGTCCTACCAAAAAATACCCTGCTTCTATGGAGATTTGTCAGATATCATAGACCAGTAGCCACAAGGATGGATGCTCCTGTTATACAGAAAAGTGGTGGATGACTGTCCAGGTAGTTAACTGTCATTGTCTTCTCCTAAATTCTGGAAGTTACTTCATGCTTCCAACTTTAGGTATATATTTTCCTCCTCAGATCTTGACAGTGTTGAAGATTAGATAGTTGAGGTTGTTATTACTTCACATTTCAGCAAAGACACTCAAGTGTTAGAACTCTATTTTTTAAGATAAACAGCCTTAAAGCAATCCCTGTGCATTTTCTCGTATCAACATTTTAGATATTAAATTGTACTTTGTAGTTGTTGTTTGTTAGCAGTAGTTTGACCTCACTTATGTTAGTACCTCTCTCTTTCCCAGATACTGTCTTATGATGATCCACTGTCTTATGATGATCCCTATAGTATGCAGTTTTATACCTAGTTTAGAACCTTCCTATTTAGACAAAACGGGGAGATGTAGTGGGAAATCAGGAACTACACATGTAAATGATCTCGTCAGAGGACTGGAGACGAGCACGGTGTGGTTAACTGGAAAGGATTCCAGAAGTAGACCTTCGAGGAAGAGGACCAGGACAGGAAGCCCGCATTCTCTCTCGAGAGTTCCCGACCAGTTGCGAGGGTTTTAGGATGGATGAAGCAGCTTCCGGGGCGTGCAGTTCGGGCCAGCAGCACAGGAGTTCGGACGTGTGACATGTGGACAAGGAGTTTTCCTTAGAAACGCTCCAGCGCACTGCAACCTTATCCCTTCATTTTTCTCTTAAAACCGTCTGTGTTTTGTAAGTGATTTTCACAAAATAAACCCCATCTAAAACATATCTCACGGTGGGGTTTTACCACGATAACCCAGGACCATGGTGTGTGGTATATGCTATAACAGCTAAGTCATATAACTAGTATCTACTAGTTACAGCAGGAATTACAAGTGGTGGGACATGGTGTAAAAGAATATTGGAGAAGGTTCACAGGTCATGAGCTGACTCCATGCCATTATATTAATATTAATTAATTAATAATATTAACTAATATAAAATATATATTTATATAAACATGACTCTGGAATTTGGAATCTGAAGGAATCTTGAAAAAACATCCCTTGAACTAAAAGGTATTTTACATTCCTCAAATATTAGCCACAAAATAATGTCTTGTCAATTGGACTGTCTCTATTTTAAACCAGGTAATAGCTTGTTTCTCCAGCAACTTCACTTGAGGAAAAAAAAAAAAAAACTCATCTCAGCAAGAGATAGGGCAGCAACCCAAGTTTGTAACAGTTCTGACAGAACTTCCAAGCCACTCTGATGCGTGCTCAGAGCTGAGAACAATTTGGATTCAGTCACTAGCTTTGGCTGGCCATCATTATGTGATGCTTTGGAGCCCAGAAGGTCCGGATAAGTTACTGTGTGTGCTGAAGGGGATAGGAGGGCTGCTGAGCTCCCTTTTCAAGGCTCGCTGAACCCATTAGAGTGAACCATGAAAACCAGAGACCTGCATAAATGGTAGGACTCAGAGAGACCCAAAAGTCACAGGGTCCTACAGATCAAGAACCACTTTATCACAGTCTTATGAGAAGCTCTCTCCCCGAGGATCACCATCACCTGAAGTGGGCAGATGTATAATAACACATTTCTATTGTGCTAGTCTGTTTAGCCTGACACCCACTGGGTGGCAACAGAAATGCATTTTCTCACTGTTACAGAGGCCAGAAGACTAAAAGCGAAGAGCTATGCAAAGTGATTTTCCCAGGGTCTTTCTGTGTCTTGTAGACAGTTATCTTTCCATGTGGCCTCACAAGGTCTTTGTGACTCACCCAGATTTCTTTTTTGTGTGAAGATGCTAGTGAATTAAGAGCCACTTTCAAGGCCTCCGTTTACCTTTATAACACAGTTAGGACCAGGAGTGAGGACTTGAACATCCCCATGCAAAATTCAGTGCATTGGAAGAAGTGAGTTCTTTCCAGGAAGACTTCCATGAGTCCAGCTGCTTTGACTTTGGGCCATCAGAATCTACCTTGTCCATCTGACACACTGACAACACCTAAAAGCCATGGAAAGAGAATGAACAGGTTGAGAACCCTGGTCTTTGTTCTAAAATGGTTGAATTAAGGAGATTCTGTTTGCAGGAGTCTGGCAATACTTACACAGGAACACACACACACAAAAAAAATATGCATTTAAGTTCCAGGAAACACATCACAAAATCTGAAAGATACTTTAGGCCATTTGTATCTATCTAAGCAAGTTACTTCTCTCTGGACTCTTGTTTCATGATATGGTACAGCTCTCATCCGGGTCACTTGTGCCTCTTTAAGGGTCTCTGCCACCAACAGCAAGGAGCACAAAAGCTGAGCTCACTTACCATGGCTCGCAAACGGAATGCAAACCCTATTACCACTTCTCAGAAATCCTGCTTGCTACAATAAGCATTCTGCGCACTGTTGCCCAGCATTTCTTACTAGAAAGCCTGCCTCTTCCCATGTTTACAGCAGACTTTGCCTCTCCTTGTCTCTGTCTTATTACTTTTCCTGGGGATATTATAGGGTTGGGATGTTAGTGTATTAGTTATGTTAATATTACTGTGACTAAATGCAGATAGGAGCAACTGGGAAAAAGAGTCTATTCCAGCTTGTGTTTTAGGGAGCACTATTCCAGCATGATGGGGAATGTAAGGAAATTAGTGGATGGGCTTGCTGTATCTCACCAACAAATGAGAGCACTGGAAGAAGTCTTGCGAGGCTCACTCTCTATTGACCCATTTCCTCCAACTAGCCCCTACTTCTTATATGTTCCCAAATAATGCCAGTATCTGGGCACTAAAAGACAGACTTTACTTATATCCAATACACAACTTAGTCTTGGAAAAACCTTTAAAGACTGAGCCCATGACAAGGATTTGCATGTAAGAGAGCTCATCACTCTGGAACAACTGTCTTCCTGGCTAAACAGGAATGCCTTGTGAAACATTCCTTGGAAGAGTCGGGGGGAAATGTGCATACTAAGTCCGGGGCCCCTCCCCAAGGCTGTGTAAGCAGTAACAGTTGCTGGAAGAGATGTCTGGTAGGCCTGGATGCCTGTAAGCTGTGTATGCAGCTTTCACACTGTGAGGATGGGCATTTTGGTGAGGCAGACACTTTTCACTCACCCATGTTCCTGTTCTTACAGCAACCTAGTAAACTCAAGGCTTGTCTAAGGTAGACACTTGTAGAATTGTTCCTTTAGACGTTTTAGTGCCTATCTGAAGTAACGGGCATTTTCTCAAGCTTCCCTTAGGAGAAATCTTGCAACAAGATGCTGGTGGAAAGAAAGCCCCATGCTGGTATTGGTGGACAGGCCTCATCTACTCAAAATTTCAACCATATCCTTAGAAAATAACTCAAGACTGAAGCCTACACATTACTGAAAGATTAGGACCCCAGCCTACCTGTAAGTATTATTTCCAATCAACATATTGTTATTGACACCAGGTTCTTATGTTATGCAAATATTTGAGTCACGTGGCTTTTGAAAAGTACATTCTAACCCTTTCAACATCAGATGCATACACTATTTGATCTAATGCCACTGATTTCAAGCATCATTGAAGTGAATGGCTTGTGAGTACAAGATATAACCGCTGTGAAGGTAAAGAACAATTGTTTACAATTGCAGTATAAGAATACCTGGCTCATTAAATACATATGATATTTCTAGCAACGTTTTCAGTCATTTATATAAAACTTTTGAAAACCAAGATATTGTAGCCTAATATTGAAAATAGTCCTCAAGTATCATATGTTCAGAATGACAAGCCTAGGTCAAGAGGTATTTCTAGGTAGCAGAGATGATCCTGGGTAATTCAGGGGTGCAGAGGTATGACTTCACAGGAAGAGCCGGTGAGGGGGTGATGAGAGAGAGAGAAAGCAAAGAGAAACCATTTTACAGGTTTCAAAGAGAAGTTTTTTCTTGCTGTAACTGTTTCCATACATTTCTGTTGAGTTGTGATTATTAATAGACAGCCAGAGAGCTGTTTTCATGTTTAGGTTCCAATTAAATTCTGGCTGGGATTCATCAGAGCCGCAAAGGCAGTGTGGCTATGTTATGTGAGTGTTACACTTGGCATGTGAAATGTGGAACCAACTCCCAAAGCTTGATTTTTTACTCGATGAAATATAAATACTTGAGCCCTTGAATTATAAAGAAGGCCATGACAGGGCCCTAAGCTCAGGCCAGCTTGGCAGTGACTCTCACTGCCGTCCGCTGTGGGTCCAGCTCCTAAGCAGGAAGTGCCATCCAGGTGTTATGGTGCTGCTTTGTCGAAAAAAAAAGAAATATGTTTTCTGTGGAATATGAATTTTCTCTCTGCTTCTCACAGTTCAGTGATTTCTGGGAACATCAAAAGAAATGATACAACAAATGAGATGCTCTTTGAACATAAAGATGCTGGGTCCTTCTGTCTCTTTTAAGAAATAATGGTGTCAGCAACACCTCTCAGGTGAGATTATCATCACCACAAACAGCCCTAGCCACCTGACAAAGAGTAGGGCTGTTACTGTCTGGGCAGAAAGGGCACTTTCAAACCAGAACACATCCGGCATTTTAGAATGTTAACATTTCCCTTTGTTTCACAATGGTTGCTGCATCTCAGGTACAGAGAGGAACAAGAAAAACCCTACAGATTAATCTATGCTGAGAATGGATGACTGTTCCAGAAATAAAGGGTATTTGTGTAAAATGTGACTCCATAAATTAGACACACAAACCACGTGACTTTGTAATGTCACTGGTATGTGTGTGTGAACAAAAATGAGCATATCAAAACTCAACGTGTGTCAGTGAGATGGCTCATTTGGTAAACTTGAGTTTCTCCTTGGGATTTACATGACTGAAGAAGAGAACTACCTCTCCCAAGTTAACATTTGACTTCCACATGTGGGATGAAGCATGCTCCCAACAAATAAATACATAGGTAAATAAGTCATACATTGCACGATACCATTTCAACCCCCCTCCCTCCAGTATCATGGTTTCATCCAGCTACATACAGGTCAGCGAATCGAACTGTGAGAAGCAAAGACTCTGATGGCTCCCGTTGCTTATGAGTGTGTACACTTAACTGTGGGTTGTACACAGCTCATAGAGCAGTCTTGTGAATTATCCACAAGTCAGTATGTGAATGTGTCATTCTAACCAAAGGAGTGAGCCCAGAGGAGACATCGTTCATTTCTGTTTGATTTATTTCACTTTGCTTCTGTAGTGGTGTGTGGTATGTGCATTTCTGTATGCTCATATGAGGGCAGAAGTCAACAATGAGTATCTTTTGCTATTTCTTTTCATGATCCTGGAGATCACTGATGGGCTGGACTTGCTGGCTTGTGAGCCCCAGAGATCCTATCAACTCTGCATTTCCCCAGGATGATAGACACATGACCACACCTAGCTTCCACAGGACCAGAACTCTAATTCCTGTGCTGGAGAAGCAAGCCCTTTGCTGACTAGGTTACAGCCCCAGTCCCATTTCCCCATTTTTCTCCTTTTCTTTTCTTTCTTTCTTTCTCTTTCTCTCTCTTTCTCTCTTTCTTTCTGTCTTTTCTTTTCTTTTTGTAGCTTAGTCTCCAAACTTTTGATCTCTCTGCTTCACTCTCCCAAGTGCTGAAATTACAGGTGTGTCCTACCATACCTGACTTAGGACATGAATACATAAAAGCAGACTTGAGTCAGTGTGGTGCTGAAAAAAATAGCTAATAATTCCAAAATTAGATATTAAAATATTAAATATTTATAATTGCAAAATTCTACGTTGCACATAAATATACAATATAAATAAAATATTTTTAAAAACAAAATCAACACTGGTAGCAGGATTGGCAGTTCTTAATCTGGAAGAACTTTTATTTCACAAGGAGAACATGGCAAGTTCTGGAAACAAGTGTATTCACAGCATTGAATATATATGGAGTCTGTGTGTGTGCATATGTGTGTCTTTATGTATGCATATGTGTGTATGTGTGTATATGTATGTATGTGTGCATATGTATGTGTGTGTGTATGTGTATGTATGTGTGTGTGACAGTTTGCTTGTGCCATTGGTATCTAATGAGTGTGTGCTATCAAACATCCCACAATACCCCAGGCAGCCCTTCCATCCCCATCTAATAGAAATTTTTTGACCCTAGATGTCAAATACTGTCCAAATGAGCAGGTCTGTGTTCAGTATACTTGCTTCTTCCGCCAACATATGGACCAGAGTTCCCCAGCTATGACCTGCCTCGTCTAATAGGATGTGAGAAGTTGAGTGACAGCTGGGTTCAAATATCAGAGCTGAGGTCCCAGTAGGCTTCTCAGTTCCTGGCTTTGTTCTTTGAGATGTTGCCCATGACAGAATAAAGCACAGGATGAAAATACTGAGTGGACAGAAAGACCCAGCTGTCCTGGGGTGTGTCAAGATCAGCACATGAGCCCAGCCAGTTCAAAGCACAGTGACAGATAAAAGTGAAAGTTTTAAGTTCCTGAAGTTTGGATTTGCTATTCCAGGCAGCAATGGGTCCTTTGGGTCAGGACAGAGATTAACTTATTTGGGGTTCTCTAAGCATTGTTCCTCTGGGTATTTTTTTTTTAACAAAGTATGGTAAATGAGCAGAGAACACTGCATCCAAAGGTAATATTTATCCTCCACCTCTACCAGCAAAATTGGACAACCAAATTCTCCAAGATTGTCGAGGAATTTATTCTTCACTGGTGAGAACCTCTGGCCACCACTGGGTCTTGCTTTTATTTCTTGTTCTGTGTCTTGAACTAGTACCGAGTAGAATATGCTGAAAGGAGAGGAGGGTGATAAAACATGAAATGCAGAAAGTACAGCTCCTATAAACTAGCTTAGGGTTACAGCCTTCCTTCCTCCTTCTGTTATGCCTAAAGTCACGACCCTGGGGAGACCACTAGAGACAAGGAGGTAGTAAGCAAGGTTTATTGAGTATAGACGAGCTAGCTCGTGAACCACTCCAGATATCCTGGCATGATTGGGCTAGTTATGTGCAGGGTCCTGTATGGTCAAACTGTCCTTGTTCTGTGCCCTGGAATGTCTCCTTAGGATCCAGATGGTGGTATATTTTGACTAGAGCATTTGGTGGTCAGATAACAGGGCCAGAGTGGTATGGATTCTGCAGTCAGAACTTAGGTCATGCTGCCCCTCTGTGAACAGCAGTTTCTAGCAATAGTCTCTGGGAACTGGGTGAGGGAATCTTTCTCAGGGCTCTGTCTGCTTTAGTTCTGCATAGTTCTCTAAAATGGAAGAGTCCTTTTAGTCCTGGACCCCACCTGGATCATCCAGGTGTCCAGCACATTCTCTCCTAGAACTAGGCAAGCCCCCGCCAGGAATGTGGAACTGAACTCTATTTTATCTCTGTGGCTACTAGAATACAAAATGGCATTTCTTGAGCTAAGTTTACTCTCTTCACCTCATGTGGTTCCAGAAAAGGAGGGCATTGTGATTTGACACAAATGTACTTGGAAAATAAAGAGGATTACACAGCTCTGGACAGCTGCGCTATCCATTGTGACAGCGCTTTGCAGAAAGGCATATCATTTGACCTCTAGCCTTAGTGACATTTTTGGATGTGTCCTATGCAATGTGAGAGACTTTAGAAAGAAGAGGTCAGATGCATTGTCTGCAGCCCTGTCAAGGAGATGCTTCCAGCCCAAGGAGGAGCTGGCTTCCTGTGGTGGATCATACTGTCAGTGTGACAAGACTTAGAACCGACTAGAAGATGAACCTCGAGACATGTCTGTGAGGGAGTTTCTAGACTGGCTGGCAGATACTCTAACTATGGATGGCTCCATTCTGTGGGGTAGGGTCCTGGTCTGAACAAACCACCGGAGAGCACAACCATTAATTACTCACTGAATCCTGACTGTGGGTGCAATATAAAAAGCTACCACATGCTGTTGCCATCACAACCCCCTTGCGAAGAGGGTCTATACCTTCAGAGTCTGAGATTCCCAGCCACTCTTCCTTCTCTCCTCTTCTCTCCCTCCCTCCCTCCATCCCTCCCTCCCTCTCTCCATCTTCCTCCCTCTCTGCCTCCCTCCCTTCCTCCTTTGCATTTGTCTGGCACTGTCTTCAGGACCAGTATCACCTCCCTCCTTTCCATCTTGCCACACCCTGCTTGTTTAGGTTAACACTTGCTCCATGCTGTACAGCACAAAACATAAGGCTCAGATGATCTCACTCTTGTCTTCAGATACTACTGTCTATTTCACACCAGTGGGGATCGTTGGCTGGATCCTCAGAAGGTGCTAATGTGCACCTTCTTGGGCCTGAGACCACCATGAGGACAAGGAAGCCTCTGCTGCTGAGAAGTTATATGATATCGTGAGTCACGAGTCCAGCCTCTGTTTCAGCTGTATTCCAGGGCTGCCTCGCAGGCTGGAAGAAGGTGAGGAATTTGGAAAGAAGCTCACTGATGGGGGAAAGGAGAAGAACAAGGCAGAGGCTCTAGCGCTTGGTCTACTCTTAGACAGCAAATGAGAGCGAAGACATGGCCCCGCCCAATCGAGCATGGTCCCTGGAGTAGTCATTATCAGCTCTGTAGCACATCAGGATTTCTCAACCATGAATTGTCAGCTGAGATAATTCTTTTGAGCGGGGGAAATAAAAAGTCTTCTTATCTGGGATTCTGGAATCAGCAGCTTTTAACTTACAAATATTTGTTTGCTAGTTTGGTTTTCAGCAGGATACTTTTTATAAGGTCAAGTTGGCTTCTGGGTGGAGGCTCCTGCCAGTTTCAGGTCCTGGACAGCTCAGCATGCATTGTACAAATACGAATAGCAAGAGAAGAAACTCATAAGAGTCCTATGGCACCCTCTGGTGTCAAGCAAGATACTGTACACTTCAGTTTCTAAGGGAAAACTTGGTCACAGCTGGGGAAGAAAATGCAGAAGTTACAGATACATAATCATTAGTATTGACATCATGCATTTATTTATTATTAATATCATGAAATGAAACTGTTACTATTAGCATCATGCATTTATTAATTATTAATATTACAAAAAGAAATTGTTAATATTGATATCTTGTGAACATGCTTGTAGAAATTTGTAATAAATTTTGTGCTTTAAGAAAGCAGAAACAGAGCAGAACTAACATCATGAAAGTTTTATTTAGATGTGGATTTTGAACTTAAAAAAAAAGAACAGAAACAGATTCTATATGATCCTTTGTGAATCTTTTACTTAACAGGCCACAAATGTACTTTTATTTCAGTGCTCAGCTCTGTAACTGCTTGCATAATCCATGGCATTTCACAGGAGATACTGGTTAAAAAAATCTAACACTTATTGAACACTTGTTCTACTCTAGGAACTACAGAAGATAGACAATCTTGTTTTGATGCTCACCAAGGCCTGCAAAGTATCATAATTTCTACTTTATAGAAGGCATTGACATTAATGTTATAGAAGTTTGAAATTTTCCCTAAAAGCTGGAGGCATGGTCAAACATAGGCAGGTTACTTTAATGTGACCTGGTAGATTAAATTTATTGTTGTCACATTTATTTCTTTGGAGGACTCATTCCTCGCCCCCTCCCCCCCAAAAAAAAACCACAACTGTGGGCACAAAATTTCATCTTAAGAACCTAAGATCCTTAGGTAGATTCATGAGTGAAAAGATATTTGTCTTAATAGTTTTCCACATATTACCAAGCTTTGCTCTAAAAATATTTTCTTATATTCTCATTATAAGACTACTGGGGCAATTTACTTACATATTTTCCTGATTAAAGGTGCATCAGTTTTGTTATTGGAGGGATGGCTTAGTGGTCAAGAGTATTCTATGATCTTCCAGAGAACTAGATTTTGGTTCACATCACCCACAACTACCTGTAACTCCAGTTCCAAGGGATTCAACACCCTCATATACATGCATAAAAAACAAATCTTTAAAATATATATCAGCTTTAATTTCCAACACAATTTCTAATAACAATAAAGATATACTAGAGTGTATATTTAATTTCTAGTAACAGACATACTAGAGTGAACTGTCATAGAATTTATTAGCATTATATAAATGTTTACACATGTATATGTATATATATGCATATTAGTTTCTTTTCTTATCGCTATGATAAAATACCCTGACAAAAGAGTTTTAAGGATGAAAGCATTTATTCAGCTCACAGGTCAAGGTTCAGTCCATCATGGTGAGGCAGTTGAGGCACAGGAGCTTGAAGCAGATTATATTCACAATGGAAAAGCAGAGAGGACTGAAGGGTGCCAGTGTTTAGCTCGTTTTCATTATTTTACAGTCTAGAAGCCTCTGTATGGGGATGGTTCCATATATAATTAAGATAAATCTTCCAGTATCAATAAACATAAATTAATCTCCTATAGCTTATGTACCAGATAATTCTATCATTCTATCTATCAATCTATCATTGCTTCTACAGATGGACAGTCTCTCTCTCTCTGTCTCTGTCTCTCTCTCTTTCTCTCTCACACACACATACACACTACACAGAGACTATACATTCAACCTTTTATATGTGGGATTCACATGTATAGATTTTAGCAGCCACAAATCAAAAATATTTAGAAAGAAATTGTATGTACTGACCAGGAATAATTTCTTTCTTGTCATTATTACTTAAACAATACAAGAACCCTTTGAAAAGTAGTTACATTGTGTTTAGTATTATTTGTAATCTAGAGGTGATTTAGTATAGATAAAAAAATTTACTTAGGTGTATAAGTGAATATGGTACAATTTTAAAAAATGTTATACATCTCCTCAGATTTGGTAAACACAGTCCTCTACAGATAACAAGATGCTCCCCCCCACCATGTTATATGTATGTATATGAAATATCCTATTTTAATAATGCCTCTTTAAGACTTGAATAGTTCTACAGAGTGTAAAGAACCAGAAGCTAGAGAAATGTTGCAATGATAGATAAATAAATACACTTCCATGCTGATGTCCTCCATGTCACTCTTCTTATATTCAATTTTGTGGTCCACAGACTCCACATGGTCATAGAAGCCATTCTCAAGCACTGAGTAGATCTTTTCAGATCCATCACTTACTTGCACCAAAGCAGCCAGAATGGAGACAGACAATTATAAAGATGAAAGATGTAATTAATGAACCAGAAAACAGACATGAGTGGCAGAATCAGGGCCAAGAGCTGGTTCTTTGAAAAAAAAAAAAAGATGAATAAAACAGCTTTACTCAGAAAAGGTCATTCACAGGGAGACAGAGACACATATTCAGATGAAAAGGAGCCTTAAATAGAGAAACCAGGAATTCAATAGTTAAGAATGTTCCCTGGCTATAATAAAGGCCATTAGCTTGAAATTTTAAATACAAGGAGCTCCTTCTCTTATTTACTTACTTTATTCTTTAAATTTTTAATAGATGCATGCAATGCATCCTGGTCATCCCTGCCCCCTCACTCTCCCCCACAACCCTCTGTTGTTCAATATCACCATCCAGCTCCAAGTCTTCTTTGTTGTTTTTGTTTTTGTTTTGTTTTTTACAATCCACTGAGTCCAGTCTGTGCTGCTCATAAATGTATGGCTGTGGATTTATCCACTGGGTCATGGGATTCAAGAAGTTTTTCAGTCTTCTACATTGCATTTGTTTAACTCTGTGCAGCTGTGTTACTTTGCCTGTCTGAAACACCTGATTGGTCTTATAAGAAGCTGAACAGCCAACAGCAAGGCAGGAGAAAAGATAGGTGGGGCTGGCAGACAAAGAGAAAATATAGAAGGAGAAATCTGGGGGGGGGGAAGAAGTAGCCAGACAAGGAGAGGAGATAGCGAATGGCCAGCCACCTAGGTAAACTGCAAGCCACAGAGTAAGAAGTAAAGAAAGGCATAAATAAATAGGGAAAGGTAAAAGCTCAGAGGCAAAAGATAGACGTGTTGGATAAAGCTGGCTAGAAACAAGCCAAGCCTTATAGGGCTGGGTATTCATTAGAAAGAATAAGTCTCTGTTTATTTGGGGACTGGGTGCCAGGCACCCCCAAAAGAGTAGAAAGCCAAAAGAGAAAAAACAACACCTCCCTCAAACCCCAAAACAACAGCCACCCTTCAAAGAACAGTGACTTTTCTGTTCTTTGTAACAATGTCTGTAACAATCACTAACTGCCAGTAGCTCCTTAGCTAAGAGTAGGGCCTGAAATCCCCATGTGCCTCCATGCTGGAAGCTTTGACTGGTTTGCTTCTGTGCAGGTCTCCACAGCTACTATGAGTTCATGTGTGTGATATCAAGGTCATGCTCAAGGTGGCTCTTCACAGCACTCCATCCTCTTTGGCTTTTAAATTCTTTTGACCCCCTTCTTCCAGGACACTTCTCAAGCATTGGGCAGATGTCCCATCTACACCTAAACACTCCTAGTGCTTATTTTCAGTGCTATGAAAAGTTATGCTCTTCTAAATGAACCCTTACTCACTGCAACAAGTTTTTCTGCCCAAGTTTGAAAGCAGCAGCACAAATGTATGAATAAAAACATAAATATTTAGGGGTCAGTTTAACAACATTACCATTTAGAACAACAACACCAAAGGCCTCCCCTTAGTACTGTCACTCATAGTGATGGGAATAGTGATGGGAACTGAGCACATGCAGAGTAACAGTCCTGTTCCACAGGACTCAAGTCCAGTCAAGACAGTGGTTAGTTACCCTCAGAACAGAGATGCTTACTAAGCTCTAAATGCTGATTTTATTGGAAATAATAAAAAAATCCAAGTATTCTGATCATCATTAACAAAATTCAATCTGTTGCTCAGGAAACTTCCTACCAAGAAATTCTTCTCATAAAGAACCATATGTCTTTAAAGGTAAGTAGTTCATGTATCAGACCTACCTTATGAATCCCTTCTGGAGACTGAAGGAAGGTCGGATAATCTCAACACCAATAAAGCAAACAAAAAAGGACAAAGAAAATGTGAACTGGGCAAAAAGTCTATATAAAGGCCCAGTAAAATTAATCAGGCTGTAGATACCTTATCTCACCTGTACCCATGGGGTGTACCTTGGGTATGAGTATTTATTTAATTCATCACAGGAACGATTTAAAGGGAGAAAGACAGCCGTTATCTCAGTGGGTGGAGAAAAATAGTAAGTAAATTTTCCTGTGGATGACAAAAATCAGTCAAATGTTCTAAGATTGGAAAGAGACATTAAAGGTCCTGCTAGCAGGCTCGATTCTTAATAATGACATTGAAAATACCTACTTTACAAACAATAACAAAGCCTAGAGGCCCTTCAGTGGGTTCTTTAATTTGTACATAAGAATCCACTGAGAAGTATAAGCTGAGAAATTATTTTTTTAACATTCCTGCATTTGGAGAGGAAAGTATAGAACATTTGATAGCAGTATTGCTAAGAAAAATGTTTAAAAATTTCATTAATAGATTAAATTGATGAGTTTAATCACTTTATGTATACCAACTCAGTGTATGAAAGTTAACTATTTCTACATATAAGAAATTATGTAAAATACAGCACTTGTGTGGCAAGATGGTACATGCCTTTGGGAAGCTGAACCAGGCAGATCTCTGTGAGTATGAGGCCAGCCTAGTTCACATAACTAGTTCCAGGCCAGTCAGACTTACATGGAAAGACCCTGTGTCAAACAAATAAAATGTAGCATTTAAGAGGCTAGAAGGATAATTGTAGTTAATAGCACATACTGTTCTTGTAGAGTAGACTGGAGTTCATTCAGCCCCCAGCCCCTAAGCCAAGTGGCTAACAATCCCTGTAACACTCCAGCTCCAGGGGATCTGACACCTTCTGGACACTTCAGGCACCAATGGGAACACAGAAATGTGTGTGTATTTTAAAATAGCAACACTACAATACCATGACCTCATACTTACTAGGTAGTGGACTTAAAAAGCAAAAAAGCAAAGCATGTCCAAGCTGCAAACCACAACCACTGAACAGCTTGGTATCTGAAACACCTTGCTTGAACCAGCACCTTGGAGCCCAGTCCCTCCAGAGGAACACCTGACTCAGTCTTGATGTTGGGGTGAGGAAAGTGGATCTGCCTGGAGTGGATGCTGAACTAAGCCACCTTGGGACCTTGAGACCTCCTGCCCTTGCTGGGGAGGAGATAAGGAGATGGAGAGAAGAGAGAGTGACTGTGGTGGGTGGGAGGGGGAAGGGAGTTTGAACAAGGGGATACATGGATAAAAAGTATGACTTTATTCATAATAAAAATAAAGATAAATGTAAAAAAGAAACGAAAAGAAAATAAAATGACAAGTCATCAGAGAACAATTTATCAGGGTTCACTCAACTCTGACCCAACTCTTGATTCCTCTGATCCCCAGGACCTACTCCAATTTTACCAGGCAAAATGCTTAGAACAGTGAAAAGAGAAATTTTATATAACAATAGTTAAGATTGGTAAGTTTTAAAATTTCTTAACTGAAGAAAATTACTTCATTTTTTTCTAAAAGAATTAGACAGAAAACTACTGTGATAATAATAATAATAGCAATAATAACAGTGTGTTATTACACTGTTGAAATTTTTCTAAATGTATGTATCAATTTGTTTAAATGTCACAGTATGCAGAGACATGTCTATCACATCTTGAACAATAGCTCAGCCATATCTCTGACTCTTTATCTGTTATCAAAACTTAATTTTAGCCACATCTACTCTTGTCAACTGTGTCTGATGTATCTGTGTTGTGAGAGTGCTGTTCTCTGCTCAGTTTACTATTCTTTGTGTGGTAGAATGTTTTCCATATGATGTAAATAAAAAACTGTTTGGGCCCATCCAAGGCAGCATAAAAGTAAATAGAAAATCAGAGGCAGCCAGGCAGGTAAAAGGGTAGAGTTAAGTTAGTTGCCCTCCGACCCCCAAAAAAACAGACATATAAAGATACCGGCCAGCCACGGGCTGGGAGCCACGTAATAGACAAATCAATAAAAATAAATTAAATTAAAATAAAAAACTAGCTAATAATATGCTTAAAATATGGGCCAAACAATATAAAAAATATAAACATATAATTTCATTTCTTTGAGAGACAAAAGCCGCGGGCTCGCAGACCAAATTCCAAACCACAGCCGCGGTGCGCGCAGCAAGTTACAAACTCTAGACACAAATCTCCCAGACCCAAAACAAGTCTACAAAAACTTACTACAACACCTTTGGCCTTTCCATCTTTCATTTCATTCTGTTGTCTTTCATCTCAGGAGTGATCTAGTTATACTGATTTTATGTTCTTGGTGTGTTTTTCCACAGAAGTGACAGGAAATTTATTCTGTTGTAGAATGGATTCTTACCTGTCTTCTGTTATGTAGTATTCTGTGACTTCCTTTTACCTAGGACAGTGGGTGCAATCATTGTATGAACTAATTAAACCACTTCTCATGTCTTAAAAAAAAAAACAATACTATGACCTCTTTATATTTTAGTTTCATTATATATCTAAATTTTTTAAAAGAAATCTGTCATGGTTTTCACTAGATTTTAGGAATGTGGTGGAGCCTCTTTAAACATTGCCTCTGCTTTAGTATATTCCTCTAAAACCTTAATTAAACACTTTAAACATCATTCACTCCCCATCATCCTCTCTCTCTCTCCCTCTCTCTCTCTCTCTCATTGAAGCTTTTCTTCTCTCTCACATGTGAAACTAAATGGATAAGTCATTACTAAGAAATAGAAATAATTACCTTTGGAAGGATGAGGTATAAGAGTCAAAATATGTGGAATAAAAATCTTATTCATTTTTGTAAAAAAAAAAAAAAAGAGTGGATCAAAGGCTTAAAATAACACAAACTATGAAACTAAAAATACATTGATATAATGGTCTGGGGAAACTTTTTGTTTACTATAACCTTGTAAGTACAGGCAATAAAAGCAAAATATAAAGAAGTGAAAGAAAAAAAAAGCTTTTCTTCCATTGCTGAATAATGTTTTAAACCTATCTTAAATAGTTTTTATATATTTTTTAAACAAACTTTGAGTCTTTTTTCCTTTTGGATACATTTACATTTTAAGTGTATGAGTTTTTATCTGTGTATCACGTGTGCAGTTCCCAGGGATGAACTGAAGTTACTGATGGATATGAGCTGCTCTCTGGGTGTTGGCCGTTGAACCTGAATTCTCGGCAAGAGCAGCCCCTAGAAAAGGCTGAAGCATTAGCAACCACTGAGCCATCATCTCTCTAGCCCTTTTTACATTTGATCACACTAATTTTTAGTCTTAAGTCTCTCTAGCTCTGAATATACTTTTTCTTTCTTTGCCTCCTTCCTTCTCCCCTCCCCAATTTTACTTTTCTTTCTCTTTCTCATCCTTCCTTGTTTGGTTTTTGTCAAGACAGGGTTTCTCTAGCTGCCCGGAACTCATTCAGTAGACCTAGTCTACCTTCCTTAAACTCAGAGATCTACCTGTCCCTGCCTCCCTAGTGCTGGGACTGAAGGTCAAAGCTGCCACACCAGGCTCCCTTGGATTTCTTAAAGTTATCTTTAAAGAAGATATCTTGGAGTTTGGGCATGATGGTCCAGCTCTCCAGAAGCTGTTATGAGTCTCTGTCCACCATCTGCCACTCTAATCATGCTGAGTAGCTGAATGACCCTTTAGAGCAAAAGCTATTTCCTTAGAATTTAATTTTCATGGATTCGTTGAGATGTGAATTCAATTCAGGTTCCTTCAGAGAGGTTTTGTTTGCTTCTGCCTTCTGCTCTAGGACAAACATTAACGACATCTTGTTCTTTAGCTCCTTGGAGCACATTGGTAACAGAAGTTTGGACCAAAAATATTTATGGAGACAATATCTTGAAGATGAGTCGTCAGAATTTCTTATTTGCCAAGTACCAAAAACAAAATGCTATTTTATTGCTGGTTTCTTGGTGTGGTGAAGCATATTTTATATTAGACTTGCTACTCAAGGTGTGGGATCTCAAAGGTACACAATGAGGTCTTGTTAGAATTGTCCAGTCACTTTACATATTTTCCGGGAAGTCTCATATATAATGTCTGGGAACAGCCAGGAGACATCACCACATGTATTCTAGGACAAACCTGAACTTCCAGGGTAAAGGCTGACTAAATGTTTTCTTGCATTTTGGGGGTCTTGAGGTTCCTCAGCTTTTGGAGGTTTCTTAATTTTGTACCACATCACACTCTGTAGTCTGCAAACTTGAATACTATCCTTTCATTGTATCCAAACATCTCTCTGTTCACATGTGGAAGGCCAGTCCGGCACTTGCTTATTTTATATAGCCAGAATAGTAACTCCAGATATGTCTCAGACTTCTTGAGTTGTAATTTATGCTTGCCTTACTTTGTCAATTTTTTCCTTGGTTTCTTTTTTCACACAGTGTTTTTCATTTTCTATCTGTTCTTTTACTGATTTGTGACCCATTGTCAGGGCTCTCTTACTCTCTTGCCTCTCCTAAATGCTCTCACAAATGACTAGTTTAATCTCGCTCCTGGGCAGTGACAGACACTTAGAAGACAAAGCCAATAATCCTTTTCCAACTTACATAGTTATTTTTTAATCACTTTTTTAGTTCCACCACTTCCATATTTTTATTTTGTGTGGAAAATGTTACTTTTTAACTTAGTTGCTTACCAATGTTTTAAATTATTGATTTGTTTCTTTGAAAAAAGGTCTTGCTCAGTAGCTGTTATTGATTCATTCCTCCTGTGTCAGCCTCATGATTATTAGAATTACAAGCATTAGCCATTAGCCACCATGCTTGGGACTAATATTTTATTGAGCTTTTTTTTTTTTTTTCCTTCAATCTTAGACCTTTTTTCTAGGGAAAAAAAAATCCTCCTTATTGAAATATTTCCCTTTGGGATTCCTTTTCTGCTAGTCACAAACTTTTATTTATATAAAAAGAAAACTTCACTTTACCCCAGTTTTAATTTGGGGTTGTGCTTTTGTGCAGCACAGGCTGGACCTGATGTAAGTATTTCTGGCATGCTGTCATGTGATAAACCCAACTTGGCACCAAGAAAGATAAGAATTCCTGTCATGTAGCAGCCAAGTGGTAAATCCAATATGGCTCTGGAAGAGCACACTGTATACAAAGGGCACGCCCCTAGGCGTGGTTATGTAAATCTGTGCCCATCCATTCTCTTAAAAGGAGCTACCATATGAAAGATGATGAATATCTTTTTCTCTTCTGCTTCTCTGCCCCTGTACCTGCCTGGCAACTCACTGAATGAACTCTAGTATAGCACTGACAGTGTGTGTCTGATCTCACGTGCAAAACCAACACCTGGGCCCCTACTCTGCCTCCTGAGGGCTGAAATCACAGCCATGCATCCTTTTACCACAGCACAGAGACAGCTGTGTTGGGAATGTCTTTCCATATGCTGTGAAAATCATTAATCAGAGATGGGTAGAGGACTCCATCCAGCTGACAAAGAAACATGTAAGTGACCCAGGTGAGCTTTAGATTAAGTCTTTAGATTTCAGAAGCTGTACTTGATATTTCATATCGTATATTACCTTTTTTCCACTGCTGGGAATTGAACCCTAGGCCATGTGCTGTGTGTACTCTATCACTGAGGTATATCCCTTTGTTTTCCTTTGTGAATAGGGTTTCATGATTTAGCTTAGGTAGGTCTTGAACCCATGACCCTGCTTGCCTGTCCTTTCTGAGTGCTGGGATTACACACACGTGCCACTGCACCAGGCTGGCGCTTGGTTTTTGTTTTTCCTAGCCCTTTAGTTTAGGATATTTTCTTACATCTCTATTAAATTCTAGTCTTTACCAATATTGTAATACTCTGAAGTCCTTGAGTAGTGTCAATGAAAACCTTGAAAACTTATTTTGCAGTTTTTAATCATGGCAGTTTCTTTCATTGAATGCACAATGTTTCCAGTTGACATGACCTGGTGAGAACCAGGAGTTTGCCCAAGATGTGTGTTACTTACTTGTAACATTTTTCTTGGATGGCATTGCTTTCCTTTGCTGGATTTGTTTGTTAAATTCCCCTCTTCCAATAAAAAGTTTTGTTTTAGGCCATTTGTTGAGGTATTATTTCATGGATGACTTTTTATTTAATTTTTTAATTTATTTTACATCCAACCACAGCACAATTTCCCTTCCTATGTCTTCCCTCTCCTCCCACGCCCACACTTCCCATCTTCATTCAGAAATGGCCTCCCTTGGGCTGGAACACAGCATGGCACATCTTTGAAAGGGCATGCTTGTTATAATCTATTTAGAAGCTAGCAACCAATTAGATAACCAGCTCTTCATAATATCTTGTCTGTCAAATTTTAGAGTGTCAGGACCATGATAAACCACAGGATTTTACAGGGAAAGACTTTGGTACTGCCTATGGACTCCAAGAAATTTAGTCCTATAGTACTGGTGAATTCATACACAGTTATTCAAAGAACCTGACAAGCAGGATTGATTGTTGCTAAGTTACACTGATTTCTGAGTCAGCGGCTTTAAAACTGGAATGAGGACTGCATAGCATAAACTCATCTTGACACAGCTGCCATTTCAGATCTGAACAACAGAACTGGGTTTAGAGTACCCAGCATGCACGTAAGATTGTTCCACAAGACTGTATTGATGCCACCTACAATGATGCTTCCTGAGGCAAAGGTTGCTGCCAGTTTACATCACAGTAGTGAACACAGAGGGAAAATGACCTTTGGATCTGTAGCCTCAGTTCCTCTCTCTCTTCTTCCCCTTCTCTCCCTTGCTGCGTGACAGCATTATATAGAGAGATCTTAATTTTAAACTCCAAATGGGAATAAACTTCTAAGACTTGAAAGACTCTGCCATCAGAATCTTAGACCTTTTGGTCAAAAAATGTCAAGGCAGAAAGAAAAAGACAAGGACTGTGTCTTTTCCGTAGGAATGAGATGGTTTTGTTGTGTGTCTTGACGTCCTTATCATAAGATATACCCTCCTACATTCACCATTCTCCAGATGAATTATTAAACACACTCCTATTGTTACTCTTCAAGCCTTCTACATAATGCAGAGAAAAAGGCAAAAGTAGAAAAAAATAATGTACTTGAGGTTCATGTCCTTAGCCAAATAGAATCAGTTCTTCACTTGTGTGTGTGCACACACACACACCCTATGTTACACTACTCCTTTACTTCTGTTGAGAACACAAGGTAATTTTCCTCAGAGTTATCTTTGGGAGAATCTAAAAAAAAGGTCTCTAGTGGATTTACCTCTGCATTTTCTTCCTAATGTTGTAGTGAGCAGAGCACCTGTGTGTGAAAACAGCAGCAGAAGGTGACTTCATCTAGTCCTAGAGACTATGTGCTGCCTTCACATATGTCACAGAAACTATGTGCTGTTTGTCTCACATAAAATCTTCAAATGGTAACAGCATGCAGGAAATGACAAAAAAAAATTTCCAGGAACCATAATCTGACCCCTGAGATTGACATGGTCCATTAGCATGCTGTGGCTTTCTTATAAGATGCTATCCACCTGCTGCTCTTCCAGTTTGAACAATTATTGTAACAGCATAGCTAAATAATTGCTTTAATGGAAACATAAGACAATGCATTTGTTCATTATAAGCAATCTTCAAGACATGTAAAACTCATTTGTCCAGTAGCCAATAATTCAAAATGAGAGAAAGAGCATATGTACTACCAGCCTTGTATAGCCTCCCCCAAATCCATTCTGTACCCTTACATGTGTAATTGGAAATACAGATTGCTCCATCTATTTTACATCTCCTTCGAATTTTCTTTATAGAACTTAAGTTCTTGAAAAATCTTCCAAGAACTTGGTTTCCCTTTAGTGCCCTCTGCTGGTTTGACTAGCAGGCCTGATACACTTGAATTTTGAACTGTAAAAGGCCTGTACTTTGTCATTTTTCTAAAAGATTTTGTTTCCTATGAAGCTGATATTTGCCAACTATGAACTCCAATGACCTTTTTTAATTTAATCCTATGACTCCAAGCTATTGCTGCACATATTCATGTCTCTTATATTAATTCATACTTGATGCTGCTTTAAAGCTAGTAAGTTGACTTTCTACTTTTCTTGATAATTACTAAATTTTGGAGACATGACATTAATGTTTAGAAACAATTTCTAAGTAGGAAAAAAGTTGAGGACTTGAACAGCTTATATGTGGTTTAAATAAATTCTTCCTCAAAAAACCAACTTTCCCCTTATTTAATACTCTGTTAAAATATGAAATGGTGGACTTGGGAAGGGGACATGACTCCAGCCTCCTGCCTTGACTTGCGTATGTGCCATCCACTTGCTCTGCTTCTCTACAGCTGTGACCACCCCCTTCTGAAAGCCCAGGTGTTCATTCATTTTATTGACTGCATTGCTCTCATCATCTGTTTTCCAGATGGCATTCCAATGGCGGGGTGTTTCTTCATCTCTGCTTGCACCCAGCTTGGAGAAGTACCCCTGTAGTTTGCCTGTGTTCTTTTGGCATGTTCTCCATCTCAGTGGTTAGCTGAGCACTGCAATGCATCTGCCCTTTTCTCTGCTCTCGGATGAGATATAATTTATGTTGATTCAACTCTTCACGAATTGCCATCTGTCGGCTTTGCTTTTCCTGATCTCTCATCCCTTTCCTTTATTGCATTTAGTCGTCCTGGCAGAAGCTCAGGTGTTGGCATGAAGGAAAGACACTCATCAACAGCACAGATCTCATGTGAGACTCACACTCTGCTCAGGCAATTGATTTCTCTTCAATATCAACTGTGACGGTGATTCCATTTGGCTTTTCATCATCTGCTACTACACAGGAAATCAAGTTGTTGCACCTACTGACATCTCTGGCCCTAGCACTAGATGAAGAGACACTTTGGCATCCATATTTCCCAAATAACCTCTTGGCTGGTATTCTGTTTAACTCCAGGAAGCTAGGTATATAGAACAGTCATGGTAGAAGGTTCATGCCTAGACCATAGATCAATTGTACTAAAGATTTCCATCTCAAAGAAGTATTCATATTTTTTTGCAAAAAATCTGGACAAATCTAGAAAGACTATTTAATGTTTTTTGAAATACCTATTACCCTAAGCCAAGGTTTCTCAGTTTTTGCATTATTGGCATCTGGAAACAAATAATGTCTAAGAGCAGAGGATCCCACGCTATATAGCCACCTACGGGTGGTTATCAGTGTTTCCGGCATCTATTTACAGGATGGCAGTAGTTCACTGTTCTCTGGGGTAGAAAATCTCCAGGTATTGTTATATATCTCCAAATTCCCTTTGCTGAGAACTAGTCATTGCTGATGAATATTAATTAAGGAAAACATTGACCAGACCTCTAAGTGGTGATGATTCACTGACAAACAATCTCACTGTAAGAAAATGATAAGAATTAAAACTGACACAAAACAAAAACCATCAGCCTGAAGAGG
This sequence comes from Sigmodon hispidus, assembly GCA_004025045.1. Classification (NCBI taxonomy): domain Eukaryota; kingdom Metazoa; phylum Chordata; class Mammalia; order Rodentia; family Cricetidae; genus Sigmodon; species Sigmodon hispidus. The sequence continues at coordinate 26,047 of PVIH01018927.1, forward strand.
AAGATGGAAATGTTCCATACAGGAATCGGAGATTCAGGCTGTATTTCTCTCCAGTACTCAAACTCAGGGCATGGACAAAGGCTCTAATCGCTATATGCCCTAATCACTTATTTCCTTATTAAAATCAAAGAACCTGTGATATTTGTCCTGGATCACCAGCAGAGCATCATTGATTTCAGAACTACTAATGTAATGGGCAGATACTGAGAGACAAAAAAAATGACATAGGTCTCCAATGGGCTGTAGGAAGAGCACAGTTCTTGACCATTAGGCTTCTCAGTGTGGACCAACTCAATGCCTGTCCCCATGTGGATGTTAGCTGCTTTCTAGAATTCTAGAATGTAGGATCCTATGCTCGAAGGATCCATTAAACTAGAGAATATGGTTGCTATGACTCCATAAATCCATTTTAGTTTTCTGGGGGGAATCTTTTCTATTGGGTATGCTAACCCATGCAATGACTGCCTGAGCTCATAACAAAGTTTCTTTATTTTTGTGGAGTTGAGAATACAATAGATTAAATCACAGCTCTATAATATAAAAACAGTAAATATCTAATATACTATAGATATCTCTGAAACAGAAGTACAAGAGAAAGCAAGCCCTTGCACTATAGAAGAATTACATTAAAATCCACTATGCAGACTATACAATGTCAAACCTTTAAAATCATTGCTAGCTCTGTCGTTTTAGACTAGTAGAACCAATTACGTTTATTATGGCTGATGGAGACTATGTCTTATAATACATTGGGATGTAGTGGTCATCCTTGAGTCTCTCGATGTTGTTACAAAAATTAAATAATACGTTAGTTATAAAGCATTAGTCCTGTATTTGGAACAGCAAACAAGAACTGAGGAACATTATAATGGCTAGCTCACTACCATTCAATTATATACTAAATATTTGTGTCACAAGGTTACTGGTCAAGAGTGACACTGTGACACCAAGTTCAATAAATACTTCAGTAGGGGTGCCTAAAGCTCTGGACTGAATATAGTTTTAATGTTTCCACCAGATATTCATATGCTGGATGCTGGCTCTCAGTGGAGTGATTTTAAGACATGGTAGGACCTACAGAAGATCATTAGGAAGTCACATGCATCTGAGAGATTCAGGTAGTTCTGCTGAGACCCTGGTTAGATCTCATGAGGGAACTACTGTAAAAGAGCAAGGCAGACAATCCTCAGTTTTGGGTCCTCTGACACCATGTGATCACCCACTTTCTCATGCATTGCTGATGTGATAGAAAGGGCTTTGGGACACAGCCAAGATCACCTTGGTCTTCAACTTCAGAAAACTTCTTTCTGTATTTTCAATCTCCAGATATTTTCTTATAACAATGGAAAGCTAACAAGTACTGAGGTAGAAGTTGGGGAATGTAATTTAGAAAGGAATCTAGAAGACACTCAAGAACTTCTTTTCTTTTAAAAAACTGTTTGAGAATTATATATATATATATATCATACACACACATATACATATATATAATGTGTTTTGATGAAGTCTGCAGAAACTTGAAATAAGAACCCCCATCTCTCATATCTATCATCTTTGTCTCACTCTCATATCTATCTGTCATCTATTTATCTATCATCCATATATCTACCTACCTATTTACTATTATTCTATCTAACCTACTGTTTCTGACCCTGTGAAAAGCCTGATATAACAATCTATTTTCATAAACAAAGACTTTTTCAGGAAGTCACTGAAACTGATCAGGTTTACTGGGATCCTTCCTTCTACACATTTATAAGCAACAAGGAGAGCTGGTAAACATTCTCAGGCTGTGCTCTCTCTGAGAGGACGATATCAGCAGAGCTGCTCAGAGGAGCTACTTTGTATGTACTATGGATGGATAACGAGGAAAGTACGCCAAGGGTCATGAAGTCTGGCTTCTTAATCTCAGAAAAAACAGTCACAGATTCCAGAGAGCTGAAGTCAAGAAGGCATCCTGGAGTATCTGACTGACTGAAACTGGAAATATCAGAACAAGAATTCATATGTTTAACACATGTATTCAGTAGATACTAAAATTAAAAGTAAAAGGAATAAGAGCAGCGTTAAAAACTGTGCTTGAAGCTACCCCAGAAGAGACCCAGCCATGGATCTTAAAATCCTGAGCTGACCCCCAGTGGGTCTTCTCAAGGAAATTATTAACTTCAAAGGAAAAAGCCTAACTTGAGAGAGGAGAGCTGCAGAAGAAAACACTATTAATAAGTAACCAAGGTGAATATCACTAACCAACAATACGCACCTCATTACAAGCCCCGGCCAGCACCCTTCTGGACTGTCTGCTGGTAATGAATTACCCAAATCTCCTGGTAAACCAAACTCAGAGACAATTTACAAAAACCAGCACTCTTTAGAAGTCAGGGCAAACAGGAAGAGACCAAGTTCCTGCTGTGACTGGAGATAGTGTCAAGACAGCTAAAAGCTATGTTAGAGTGGATCCTGGAACAAAGCAAACAAAAATCTGGAAAAATCTAGTGACTGACAAAGGAGCCTGTTGCTTGGTGACTAGTAACATGGCTGCTCTGACCACTGTCCAAAGGCCAGGCTAGACTTCAGCAGTGGAACTGGGGCCAGGTCTGGGCAGATTATCTCCATTTTGCTCTTGAAATTATTCTTTAAAAATCTAAGAGTGTCTCATAATATATTTAAAAGGGATTTCTAGGGATCAAGTGGGCAAGATGCCTTGAGAGAAAGAATCTCCACAGAGACATAGTAACTAATAATAATGATTTAAATAGAATGAAATAGAAATAGCAGAACTAAAGAATACCAGCAGCTGGGCTGCTGAGAACCCATCCTGGTTTCCCACAAGGTGGCAGGAGAGAACTCTGGAAGTTATCTTCTGACCACCGCAGCATTGTGCCTGCACACACACACACACACACACACACACACACACACACACACACACACACACACAAAGTCATTTAAGAAATGCTGGTCGCTGTTTCTCACAAGAGGGACCCTTCTACAGTGTGTTGCCACTAGGTGGAGCAGTTGGAGGGATATCTGTGTGTATCGTTTCCCAGGAAATTCTAAGTACCAAGACTGGCCTAATCAAATGAACATCATGACATAAAGCCACCCTATAGAGCATAAAGTTTGCTGTTTGTTTGAAGACTTTGATTTCCTACAGTGATATGGAAAGGACACAGCACAGAGACAAAGACTGCTTCAGTCCAGGAGCTGGTGTGTGTGTGTGTGTGTGTGTGTGTGTGTGTGTGTCTGTACGCACACACACTCTTCTCTCCCTCCCCAGAGGTCACCCTTGACCATATCCCTATATCCCTTCCTCTATTAACAGAAATATGTTGTCTCTGCCCAATGAAGCCCTTCAGAGACTCTAAGACTCTCAATAACCAAAGTTACTGGGAGCTGGTCACATAGGTTTCTTCTGTCTAACACATATGGAAATCCTAGATTCATGGGAGAGCAATGGTGGTCAGCCAAGAGAACTTAAAATTACAGACAGGCATCCATTGTCCAGCAGTCTTGGATGCCTAGCAGAAGGTTCCTCCCAGCAGCCCTCAGAGGGAACAGCATCATGGGTCTCTCATATACAATAACTCATCACCAGCTTCATCCCACTGAGGCCTTCTGTGAGCATAATCATTGTAATGGAGGTGTGGTAATGGAGGTGTGGTATACACTGCCTCCTATAATCTTTATGACAATTCCTTCATATAGGTATTTAATTTCTGGTGGAGGAGACTGAGACAGATACCGATTATCTCCCCGCTCCAAAAAAAAAAGCTCCACAATTTAACCAATTAATCCCATTTACACAGCATGTAAGCAATTAGCTGTCCCTCAGAGTCACAGTTCAGGTGATATTGCTTTGAATCTTCACTTATTTTCCAAAAGGATTAGAGAAAACTCATAGCCCCCTCCCTCCCTTTTAATGTGAATTAAATCATACCTAAAATTCCAAACATTCCTAAAAACAAATTTTATACCATCCTTCTCTCATGAAAATCACTTGCATAAATGATTTATACAAAAGAAAGCGACTTCCTTGGTAATAAATAGGATGTTTGGAGTAAAAATACAATTAGGAATTTCCTCAATCTCTTTTCCAAGTTATAATAGTACACAAAAGTCTAAGCTTCCAAAATCAGGTTTAGTTGGCTCGTTTAAAATGTTTATGTGTCTGGGGTTTTACTTCTCAGGTGTTTGTCTCCTGTTGTGAGAGTGTGTGGATTCTATCAGCCAGTTACACAGCATAGAATCCAAAACTGCCAATAAATCGATCTGGTATAAATCATTCACTTCCACACCTCTGCTAGTCTCATTTCAATAAACATTAAGCTCAATTTTATTATTCTCTCTCTCTCTCTCTCTCTCTCTCTCTCTCTCACACACACACACACACACACACACACACACACACACACACACACACACTTCAGGAACAGTCTTTCTGCTCAATCCAGAAATGAAATCCCCCGTTTGCAGTACAGGGAGTCCATGGTCTTACTCTAGAGCCCAGGATCAGCATGCTGTGCTGACCCAGCTCCAATGTTGCCCAGGAGGGGCTGGAGGAGAAGTCATCTTTTCCTGCTTTCTACTGATACAGCAAAATAACCTGACATAAAAAGATGTGTGTTAAACTTTGTTGTAAAATGTTTCTGGCCTGGACTTTCCAGGCCTAGACTGTTATGCTCAAAGTCAAGACCCTGGAGAGACCACCGGAGACAAGGAGGTAGCAGAATGCAAAAGCAAGGTTCATTGATAGAGACCAGCTAGCTTGTGAACCACTCCAGAAGTCCGTTACACCAGAATCATGCAGGAGGGTTGATTAGGGCCTGGGGGGGGGGCTCCTTTTATAGCTCGAGACTGTGAATTGGGTTCAGGTGAGGATAATGGTACCAGTCATTAGCTAATTGGCTCGTGCTAAGGGCTTTCCAGACTAGGGTGGGGGTGCCCGGTAACAACGGGTCAGGCTTTTGATTGATTAGTACCAAGGTGAAAATCATTTTTATTATTATTTCTTCCTAGTATGTTTGGGCTAGTTTTGTGCAGGGTCCTGTAGCTCGTCCTTGGGGTATGGTCAAGCTGTCCTGGTTCTGTGCCCTGGAATGTCTGCTAAAGAGGGGGGAAGCCCACCATCAACCCTGGAATGATGGTAGTGTATTTTGACTAGAGCATTTGGTGGTCAGTTAGCAGGGCCAGGGTGCTATGGATTCTGCAGTTGGAACTTAGATCATGCTGCCCCTCTGTAAACAGCAGTTTCTAGCTATGGTCTCTGGGAACTGGGTGAGAGATTCTTTCTCAAGGCTCTGTCTGCTTTTGTTTAGCATAGTTCTCTAAAATGGAAGACTTCTTTTAGTCCTGGACCCCACCTGGATCATCTAGGTGTGCAGCTCATTTTCTCCTAGAACTGGGCAAGCTCCCGCCAGGAATGTGGAACTGAACTCTATTTCATCTCTATGGCTACTAGAATACAAAATGGCATTTTTTGAGCTGAGTTTATTCTCTTCAAGACCAGAGGTTCAGACCCACTCTCAGCCCTATTTAGCCTCAAATCATCGCGCGCGCACACACACACACACACACACACGCACATACACTTGTATTATTTTTATACTGATTGACCTAGGGCTAAGGCATATTGCTAGCTAATTAACCCATGTTCAGCCTTGTGGCTAGATACCTTTTCTCAGAGCAACATTTCAGTTTATTTCCTCCGTGTCTGTTGCAGTCTCCTCTTTCATGCCTCTGCCACATCCCTGTGATGTCTGTCTGGGGGCTCTGCCTGGCATCTGTGTCTGCTCTGAGATGTTCCCAAGTTTTCGTAGCCTAGTAGTCCTGCCTACACTTCCTGTCTGCCTTTAGCCAATCAGCTTTTATTAAACACATAGGCGGGACAAATATTTACAATGACAGGAAACAGTAGCAACATAACATAATCCCACTACAAACTTATGGTTCTGAAAGCTAGAAGTTGAAAAACATAGTGTTGGCCATGGTAGGTATTGTCTTGATTTATCAGGACATGAAAAGCATCACATAGTGGGACAGAGCAAGCAAGCTAGGACAACTTTTTTTTTCTGTCCTCATAAAAATATTTAAACTATCACAGAGGCCCTGTTTCATTCTTGGAGTTCAATCTAATCCTGCTTAGCTGTGGGGTAATGCTCTTGTACACTGTAAAGACTTGTCACTGGTACTGGTTTAATAGATGCTGATTGACCAGTAGGCAGGCAGGAAGTAGAGGCTGGGCAACCAGATGAGAATTCTGGGAAGAGGAAAGGCAGAGCAGGAGACATCAGCCAGATGCAGAGGAAGCAAGATGAGAATGCTAGACTAAACAAAAAGGTACCAAGCCATGGGTTACTTTAAGCATAAAAGCTAATCAGTAATATGCCTGAACTACTTACCCAGCAATCATTATAATATTAATCTTCTGGTTAATTCTTTTATAAGTGGCTGCCACACTGGCTGAGTGGGACACAGAAACATATGACTACACTTAACTCCCAAAGCCTCCACTCACCCCCCCCCAATTCACTACCATAAATAGGCAGATTAAGTGTCTAACACCTGAACTCATGGAGGGAAATGGTGTCTATTCATGTCATAGGAGTTCCCCCGTTCTGCTTCTGGGATGGGAATAATCTCTTCTGGGATAAGCTGTGGCTGTTTCAGAGTGTTTGATCATTGCCACCAAGAAGTCAAGTTATAATTTTAGCTCACAGATAGTGAAACAGTTATAGTGAAATAGTGAAATAGTTAAGAACAGGAACCAACAAACTTTCTGTAAAGGTCTAAAGAATAAGTGCTGAATACGTTTGAAGGCCACAGGTCTTCACATTTTCAATATGTGTGGGGGTGGGGTGGGGACAGCTCAACACCATAGCAACAAATATTGTTAACTTTCTTTCACAAATCACCTTTGTTATTCATTCCTGTAGTATAGCAGAGCCCCCAATGTTCAAGCAAGAATTTATAGATAAGAAGCGCAAGAGTTTGGTTTACACTGTTAACTTCTCTCATGATGAATGCCAGCAATAATAACTCTTAAATACAGAAATGCAGATAGAGTGTGGGCATGTTAGTAGCATGAGCCAGTGTATTTGGCTCACTGCCACATCCTACATGGGAGAACAGCTGTGATCTGACTGCTTTTGCAAAATGTATTCAGGTACAGTGACAGAAAACTCTATGTAGATGCCTGCATACTGTTCTACATCTGGATGGAAGCTGTGCTACAGAAATCAACAGTAACTGGACGTGTCTCACCTCAGAGATGTTTTTGAGTATCCAAACTATACAAACACCAGTCACTTCCAAATAAATCCACCTTGAAATTCAAATACAGAGACGCTTATCCAGGCACTGACTTGTACAAAACATGAAAGCCAAGAAACAGCATTTGCATTTTAGTCACAGGGGCCTTGAGTGTTCTCCCTCTTTGTGAAAACCATGACCAGTAGTGCTGAATAGTAGTTATAGCCAGTAGATGGCATCTAAAATCTAGGATATTTCAGACTTGTATTTAACCAAGACTGCCCAATTTAGAAGAGTTTACCTTCTGGTAATATTATATTGGATCATATTAATTTCCAACCCTACTCATAGCCAGAGTTACACTTAAGTCTTTTTATCCAATAAACTTGCATAAAGTTGGTAAAAAAGAAAGCAATCCTTCAAGAGGAACTTCACAGTACTACTGCAGTTCCACACAATAAGCAGACTTATATTGTGGGTTTTCAGAATGGCTGTCATTTAAAGACATTAAACACTGAACACAAGCTTGTCAAAGAGTTGGTGTTTCGTGATTGAATGAAGCCAAGCTGCTAATTGTTGGACCAGGACCAAAAGATATAATGAGTATAACACCAAACACCCTTCAACTTGGATAAATTCCATTGATTTTAAAAGTTTAACAAATAATTAAATTACCAAATAGGACACAACAGAAAGAGAAAGCCAACAGATTGAGCTCTGTTCTGTGGAGCTCAATCTGCTTTTCAGTTGCCTGTATTTAGTTATCTGAAATTTCAACAAACAAAAGCCATTAAAAGCCCATCTATTTTCTTATGCAGCCTCAACAGAGTATCAATGGGTCTTAGCACATATGGATAATATATTTCTTAAATGGAGGAATGATGCCCACAGTTAAGAAAACTGTATTTTTTAAAGAGATCTTAGATTTTTAAGAACAACTGTTAGAATGATGAGACTTTAAAAGTTGTGCTATATTTTACATTGTGATATTAACATGAGCCCATGGGAATAAACAAAAAAAGAAAAGGTTAGGGTTTAAATAGTCATGCCTTTGTCAAATCGACAAGAGGTCAATAGTGCTGGTCAGCTTTTGTAAACTAGAGTCACCTGGGAAGGGGGAACATCACCTGAGACACTGTCTCCATCACACTGGCATGTGGATGTATGTGGAGGCATTTTATTGACTGCTAATTGATGTAGAAGGGCCAGGACAACAGTAACATAATTCCTGGGCAAGTAAGCCTGGGCGATAACAAAGATAGTTGAATGTGAGTAAGGTAGAGAAGTTTCTGTCTCTACTGCTTATGTCCTCCTTGATTTCCTTCAATGACAGTTGGTGGCCAGAACCAAGAGGAGGCACACCGACCACCAGACTCTCCTTTCCTCCCCCTTCGATGCCCATCCAACAGCAAGGAACTTAACTGTAGCTTACCAATGTATCTTATGATACAGTCTCGAGGTGTTTCTGTATTGTTTTGATATCTAACTTGGAAGGACACTGATTGAATCAAATAGCACTCTTAGGAAATCAAAGGACAAAGGCCTGAGGGAAATAAGGGCAGAGATCAAACCAGAGATTTGGTTTTTACATGCGCCATAAAAGAGTCTAACACTCATGCTATCCTGCAGGAAATTTCCCATCAACACCTGGTCCAATATTTACAGCACAACAGATCCTTCGTCTAAGTCCAAGGACGACAATCTTCTTTCTCTATCCCTCATCCGTCTTCCTACCACATTCTCACCTCTCCATTAGTCTGATACATGTCTAGTGGCAGACATGGGGCCACAGCAGGCTGTTGCAGCCAGAAGTTTAGAGAGTACAGCAGCCACACCTTTCCAGATCCCAGGAAAGCTGTGCTATGTCTTTTAAGCAGGGAGATTTCTCCTTCTATTTAACCCAAGGATGGTGGTTTTGCTAGTACAGGGATGAGAGATCGATTCTAGTCTACCTGAGTCCTCATGGGGATGCTTCGGCTGGATCCAAGGACTCAGTTTACAGAGAGATAAATAAAAAGCATGAACCACGGATATTTGTAAAATGTCTGTGCATGCACATGGACAAAACGATGGTCTGCAAAGACTACCAATGCATGATGTTTTTATACTTCTTAAAAACAAACATTAAATGTGAGAATGAGTGACAGGACTGATAGACTTCTGAACCAGGGAATTAAATTCTAGAAGTGTTACTTAAAAAAGAACAGAAACAGTAGAAGTTCATGGGTGGCTAGGGTCACTCCATAGGGTGTCTTTTCAGATTCATTGTTTCAGGCTCTGGTAATCAGGGCTTGTTTTAGGCTGTTGTATGTTTTGGGGGTCCTCCTCAGGGAAGTTTTGTGGCTTTTTTTGCAGGGGTGGACTTTAGTCAAAATGACAGTCTCCAGCACTTTTTCTTTTTGTTTTTGAGACAATGACTTGCTATGCTACTCAGACACCTAGAATGTAGCATTGTAGTCATAGAGGAAGACACAAATTTAAGACATGACATTGGGCTCTGCTACTTTATGGCCACTGTGGACTGAATACCCATCAGAGCCAGGCTACTGTTATAGGATTCTGGGTTTCTTTCTTAACATCAGCCTTCTAGGGCTTTGGAGATCTAATAGTACAGATAATTAAATAGCCAAACCTGGATTAAAAATCTCAATCATCAATCCAGTGGGTGTTTCTTTTTTTCTTATGATTTTGTCTGTCCTGTTCTCACTGAAGAGTCATTTATGCGCAAAAGAGCACACCCGAGCATCTGAAAAGGCGTTGAGACGTGGCTATACAATCGCTGTAATTACTGTTCTTCATGAAGCTGCTCTGGATAGCTTGAGGACCATCACGTGGGACTTGGGGGCTGCTGCTCATTTCATGCAAAGTGTTCTCAACTGCTTCTGATAAACAAGTGATTTTCAATCAGTTCCCGAAATGGAGTGCAGGCTGAACTATAACCTTTATTGCAACAATCTAAGTAATGGCAATATAGGATTAATTAAGTATTCAGGTATCAAAAGATTTTCTTGATTATTGTGTATAGGAAAAATTCAAAAATAGCATTGTTCTGTTTAGTATGAGCACTGTCACATAAATGGTGGCCCTGTCACACACCTCTGACTAATAGGGAGAGGAAGGTTATAGATAGCCTATGGAATTCCTGGCTAACTCAATCTCATATTTGTCCCTAAGACTTCCTACCTCTTGTTTTAAGGGGTTTGCTTTTGTTTTTCTTTTTTTTTCCTTCTTTATTTTGTATTTATCAAAAAAAAAACACAGTAAAAAGAATTTAAAATGTGGAAGAGTTAACAATAACTATACAGAGGATAAGAATGACAAGCATGGCTTATCAGGGGTAGAAATACAAATAAGATTGCTACACCTATATTTTCTTTGTGTTCATCTTTCCCTCTGAATTTTTTTTTCCATCCCTGTATATCCTTATTCAAGGTCTCTTCCCCCTCCCAACACATCTGGTCATTTTTTTCCTCTGCAACTCCTCATCCCCTCCCTGGGCAGGGAGCAGACAGTCCTATGGTCCCACTGACCCAATAATGCTTAGATCAGTCTCCACTTCTGGCCAAATCCAGTTCTTTCCCCCCTCCCTCAAGAGTGAGTCAGGTGTTCCTCTAGGTGGAGTGGGATCCAAAGGGTCAGTCCAGGGTGTTTCTGATCCCAAGCTGTTCAGTGGTTGTGGTTT
>PVIH01018928.1:0-36974 GCA_004025045.1 Sigmodon hispidus
CCATCCCCTCCCTGGGCAGGGAGCAGACAGTCCTATGGTCCCACTGACCCAATAATGCTTAGATCAGTCTCCACTTCTGGCCAAATCCAGTTCTTCCCCCCCCCCAAGAGTGAGTCAGGTGTTCCTATAGTTGGACTGGGGTTTGAAGGGTCAGTCCAGGGTGTTTCTGATCCCAAGCTGTTCCGTGGTTGTGGTTTGCTGATTGGGCATGTTTGGCTTTTTTTCTTGTTTGTTTGTTTAGAGACCACTAGTGAGTGAGTATATCCCCTGCTTATCTCTCTGAGTTTGTGAGACTTCGCTCAGGAGGATATTCTCCAAATCCATCCATTTGCCTGTGAATTTTAGGATATCATTTTCCTTACTGCTGCGTAGTATTCCATTGTGTAGATGTACCACAGTTTGTTAATCCATTCTTCAGTTGAGGGACATCTAGGTTGTTTCCAGGTTCTTGCTATTTTCACCAACCCTACAAGTGATAGAGGACTGATCTCTAAGGTATATAAAGAGCTCAAGAATTTAGATCCCAAAACCTTGAATAACCCTATCAAAAAATGGGGTTCAGATCTAAAAAGGGAATTCTCAGCAGAGGAACTACGAATGGCTGAAAGGCACCTGAAAAAGTGCTCTTCATCCTTAGCCATTAGAGAAATGCAAATCAAAACAACTTTGAGATACCACCTAACACCTGTTAGATTGGCTAAGATAAAAGGTACAGATGACAGCTTATGCTGGAGAGGATGCGGAGCAAGGGGAACACTCCTCCATTGTTGGTGGGAGTGTAAGCTTGTGCAGCCACTTTGGAATACAATATGGAGGTTTCTCAGAAAATTGAGAATCAATCTCCCCAAGGACCCAGCAATACCACTTCTGGGTGTATACCCTAAAGAGGCACATTCACACTCCAAAGGTATTAGCTCAACTATGTTCATAGCAGCATTATTTGTAATAGCAGTATGCTCTTGAGATGGTCCAGAGCTTTCTGTTACTTACATTCACAGGCTGGCTGTGTAAAGAGAAAAAATAAAGGTGAGAATTTAGCAACTGAGAATTAGAAAGAAGAGGCGAAGAATCTGGGTCCAGCTTGTAGTCCATTGTTTAGTAAGAGAGCAGTTGGTGGAAAGTGAGAGGCTATTTTCATAGAAATCATTGTTCCACAAGGCATAGAAAATAGTGTTATTGACATCTACAGATGCCTGCTGGGGTTTCTAGGTTTTTGTGTCCCAGAACAAAGAATTGAACTGTGACACTCAGTTAACAGTAGAAACAGAAAGAGTTTTCCAAGAAACATTATACTTCTTGGAAGCAGACAGGAGCAAAGAGAAAGATAAGGGACTCAGTAAATGCTGCACAGAGGATGGAGACATTTATTGTAATAGGCTGTACATTCTGGAGTTATTTGTACAGTGCAGGCTTTCTTGCACATGTTTTCTGTTGCATATAGTTTATAATGTCACAATCCACTTTTTTCCTCCCCCTAAGTGTTACTGTACCTGCCCTGAGGCCTATGGGCTCTTTGTCAATAGATTTTTGTTACCTCAGTATACACAAGATCAGGACACAGCAGACAATAGGAAGGCTATATAATATATAGGACAGGGAAATGACTAATTCTTCTTGGAAATGGGAAATCTTTGTATTTTTGAGATCAGAAAAGATGATTTCTGAATCAAAGCTGAATTTAACTGTTTGGGGATGGAACGAGAAGCCAGACAACTGGGAAGTAATATTCCTGGTCATGTTTTACATACGTGTTTTGCTTCTAGGACATGGAAGGAAATAATGAAGGAGAAGTCAAAGCTTCATGGCTAGGCAGGTTATTGGATTACTGGGAGACTGTTCATTAATATCAATGTGACATAATTAGTTTGTATAGGCTGGTGAAGGACAATGAAACCCAACCTGTATTTCCTTCTATCTCAGACAGTTCAACTACATATTTGGGATCTTAGGTTTCATTTATTTCATTTAATGGTTGAAAACAAAAGCACTGATCTTTTGTTTCAGAGGAGCCCTGTGAGTTAATATCAAATTATTGACAATTATTATCTTATTTGCTTTATTTCATCTTTACATCTGATGCATTTTCTAAATGTCTGATGAGAAAAAGTTGCTGTTTGTTTTAGATTGTTTCAGAAACAGATGCTCCAAAAATTATTTCTCTAAGTAACAAAATAAACACAAAACTTACTTTATTGAAAAACACAGTATGCTGGATAAATTGGTTTATTCAAAGAGGAGTGAGAGTGGATGATGAGAGATTTTGGAAAAGCCACAGGTACAAGGGTGAAGAGACTGTTAGAAAGTGAACTATCAGTGAAAGCATCAGGAGAATGTATGGCAAGAGTGGCTCTGATGAAACAACCATGCTAGAGCTCGTAATTGAAAGCCCAAGCAGAACATAGCATTTTCTTCACAGATGAACTCTTACATTCTCTTTTCCACCTAGGCATTTTTATATTATAAGGTTAACAATAGTAGTCCTTGTCAAATACCTTTTAGCTGTTTTTATGAACATAATTTTTACTTTTGGGCTCTTTTTAAAAAATTTTATTTTAGTTTGTCTGTATACCTGTCTGCTGGATGTTTACATGCTCAGTGCCTATGGATGTGTCTGATCCCCTGGAACTAGAATTAAAGTTGTGAGTTGCCATGTGGGTGTTGGGACTCAAACCCAGGTCTTTTAGAAGAGCAACAAATGCTATTACCAGATGAAACATCTCTCTAGCCCCATCTGGTGCTCTTTGGTTGTTCCCCTATTTTTTCTCCCAGTTATAGACCCAGTTGCCAGTCAATTTCTAATCAAGAACTATTGGAGGACATTTGAAATAAATGTTTATTCAAAGAGGAGTGAGAGTAGATGATGAGAGATTTTGGAAAAGCAACAGGTACAAGGGTGAAGAGACTGGATTAGAGAACCCCACTGACTCTCAATATCTGCTTGTAACAAGCTTAATAAACACATGCAGTATGCTAATATAATGTACATTACAAAGCTGTTACCCACAGGTTGGATTTCCCCTCTATTTGTAAAGCTAAATTAGTTCCCATCTCTTCTTCCCTGAGAGGATTTGCTTCCTGTAGTTGTCAAGTTTGATACAGCCCCTCAGTCTTTCAGTGTCTCCATTATATTACTTTATTTGATTATGTAATGCCAATCATAAGACACAGCAGCATTAATTTCTGTAAGAGTTGCAACTTTATGTAAGTGATATAACAAAGTAAGGCAGAGCAATTCATAGTGACCATCTTAATTGCCAGCTCATGTCAGCAATCATTAAAAACAATTGTGAGTTACAGCCCAGATGTTCAATACGTCAGAAATCTCAGAGACCTCTATCTGGCAATGGAACGTTTGTTCTGCATTCTTTTTTTTTTTTTAACAGTTTTTTTAGAGATTTATTTATTATGTATACAGTATACAGAAGAGGGTACCAGATGTCATTATAGGTTGTTGTGAGCCACCATGTCATTGCTGTGAATTGAACTCAGGACCTCTGGAAGAACAGTTAGTGTTCTTAACCTTTGAGCCATCTCTCCAGCCCCCCAGTATGTGTATATATATATTTATTATTATTATTATTATTATGAACAAGGAAGTCACACTTTCTATCCTTGTATATCCTTATTCAAGGTCCTTTCCCACTCCCAACACATCAGGTCATTCTCTCTTCTCCACAACTCCCCCCCAACCCCCCAGGCAGGCAGCAGGTTGGTCCCAAGGTCCCACTGTTCCAATATTGCTTAGTTCAGACTCCACTCCTGGCAGATCCAGTTTTCTTCCCCCAACCTCAAGACTGAGTCAGGTGTTCCTCTAGGGGGAGTGGGATCCAAGGAGTCAGTCCAAGATGTTTCTGATCCCAGGCTCTTTAGTGGTTGTGGTTTGCAACTTGGGCATGCTTTGCTTTTTTCTTGTTTGTTTGTTTGTTTAGAGACCAGTAATAAGTTAGTACATCCCCTGCTTATCTTTCTGGGTTTGTGATACCTCACTCAGGAGGATCTTCTCCAAATCCATCCATTTGCCTGCAAATTTTAGGATATCATTTTTTCTTACTGCTGAGTAGTACTCCATTGTGTAGATGTACCACAGTTTGTTAACCCATTCTTCAGCTGAGGGAAGTTCTGGAGTATGAGGTAAAACTTTAAGCACTAATTTTAAATCATCAATGTGGAATTCTCTTAAGATATCATGATAACATTAGTCATTATAAGTTCATTTAAGGTAATTTTTATCTTCTGAGAATATAAGAATGCCAAAAAGTCATATAGAGGACACATCATGTAGGTTGAATAGTTTATATATATATATATATATATATATATATATGAAATGAAGAGAAAATTTATTCTTTTTTATTTAATATTGTTTTATAATTCTCAAAATTCTATGAGATAAGGAATATTTTTATTGTGGGCCCTTTCCTGGCTTATGCCGCTACATAAGAAAATATAAGCCAACTGACTCAAGTGCAATCCATTTACAAAGATCCTGCTTCACTGCACTTAAATTGTGTTTGACTATTAGGAACATTATTAGTCATTTTGAAAAGAAGGTTTGCATAATTGTTCCATTTGGATAATCTTTAAACACATCTATCTTTGTGCTAAAATAATTTTGGAGCATATAGGAGAAAGATTCTGGATGCAAATTAAAGAAAATTTATTGTTAATATTTTTTAGCAAGCATGTTCTTTTGGATAAATGTGGATATATAGAATAGTTCTGACTATTACCATTATTCTAAACTTATCAATTTAAATTAAATAATATTGTTTTATTATTATTATTATCACATTTTGTAGTTTCAGGAAAATGTCTTAGGAAGTATGACATAGCCCCATTAAGTATTCCAGTTTGATAGTCTGATTTCAATGTGTTATCTCATTCTTGACCTTCCATTGAAAAAAATCATACATATTATGGCTAACTATCTTAAGACTACTTTTGAATGTACTTTAACCCTTTTAGTTCATTCATAAATTATGGTTTTTCCATTTCCATTTTATATGTAATGACTACAGTCTCTGAGAGCCAAATAGTCATAGGCTCCATTAGAGACAATGAAGAGAATCAAGCTAAATTTAAAACTTAAAATTATTACAACATTGATGGTTAATGGTGCCATAAGTAGATCATAAAAGAAGAATTTGGAAACAGATAGTTTGTGTTGAAGGGTCTTTAAAAAGCAGAGGAGAAGGAGTTAGGTCAGTCAG
Source organism: Sigmodon hispidus (assembly GCA_004025045.1). Lineage (NCBI taxonomy): Eukaryota > Metazoa > Chordata > Mammalia > Rodentia > Cricetidae > Sigmodon > Sigmodon hispidus. The sequence continues at coordinate 5,211 of PVIH01018928.1, forward strand.
ATTAATAGAAAAGAAAGTGCTTGGGGTTTTTTCCAGCATGGACAGTGGAAGCTCAGCCATGCACAGACATTTCAGAAATATTCCACCAGGAGATGAGGGCATTTTCCACTGAGTTTCATCTTTCAATAATTGATTGCTTTTCCCAGATGTCTTAACTACCTTGAAATTGTGGGCTATGTTTATACCAAAGGCTTTCCATATCTTTGAGCAATGTACCAGCCAGCAAGGCTGTTAACTCACTTTTTTCAATGGGGAAGAACTGCTTTGTATGTGGACTTGTCTACCATAGCTGTGATGAAATCACAGAATCAAAAGGTGCTATCGCTACTAGTGTGTAACAATCTACAATGGCATAATAAATGTCACCATTTATAACAGTTGTGTCAACAAAAAGGGCGTTGTGAAAAGGAGATGGAAAAGGCAAATGGCTTTCATGTCAGAGAACATATAATTAAATTGTGAAGCTGAAGTTATTTTAAGATTACTTCAGAAGAGTGAATGTTGTTTGATTCTGAGGAATTCTAAGACTTCTTGATGTCTGTGGAGAATCCACACTGTAGGTAGGAGGTGTCATATGCAATGTTTCATCTTCATTAAAATTATTTGTTTAATAAACTCATATGTTCTTATCCACAAACAAAAGATTGTTGAAAGGTCCACTGTCCCCAGTACTGAGGAGATTATTGCACTTAGCTTATCTTGGTGAGTGAAAATATGCTTTTATCAGTTTTTATTGACATTTCCAAGAGGTCTAGAAAAGGGATGCATAACTTGGTAAAATCTCATAAAGCTAGCTATCTTAGACAATTAAAACTGTCTAAAACTTAAGGTGTTACACATCAAAGTATAAGAAAACATTTTTTGAATGGTGAATAGTATTAGTGGTTGATAATCCTGAAGCATCTAAGTGAACTTCTCTTAAATCCTGAAAGTTACAATGCTTCAAGAACACTACACTCACACACACACTTAAACCTCTGTATTTAATTTTAAAAAAAATATGGGTCATTCAAACAAAGCCGAGGTTTACTTAAGCATAAATTTTCTTTAATAATCCAAAACGTATTTTATCTGTTTGCTAGTGAAGTATTCTAGGCGCTGGTCAAAACTGTTTTACCAGTTACAGCCCTAAAACTGAGATTAATTGGAATTAAAAGAGTATCCAGGGCAATTTGCTTTACACAAAAATATTTGAGTATAATTTGTTATTGTTGAAAAAGTGACTCTAAGAAATATTTGAAGCAACTACTCCAGTTTCCCAAATTTTAATTATTTGTTAATAACTGTAATTTTTCCTCATCTATTATTAACATTAAATAATCTTATTAATGTCAGTGTAGTAATGAATAACATAAGTTAGTTGTTTTGTACATTGGTACAAAAGTTTTATGTTAAAATAAAAAGTTTTGATTTGTGCACTTATAATTATCTGAAAAAAAAAACACACCAGATAACAATGTATCAAAATAAAATATTTGGGGCAAATGGTTTAGAGTCAAGCTATACCAAAATAAGATGGTTACAAAGAAAACAAACCAAAGGACCTGAATCTTTCAGTCTGATGCTTTATTGCTCACTGTACACATACAGAAACATACAGTTTCCCACTGTAGAGAGGACACATAATACTGCACTTCCTTAAAAAAGGATCTTTGTCCACATGGACACAATGATTAACTTCCAAGCAAAGAGATGAGTCAGCATACAGCTCTCTACAACTGGTAAAAGGAAACCAAAACATTCAGAGGCATGATGTAAGCAACATGCATGTCAGCACGTCTATAGTGTATAAAACTATCCACTGCTTTTCAGCTTCACATTTAGTATGGATACTTAGGTTAATAAATGGCCTATGAGCTAGCTTTAATCTCTTTGTTTAAGCATAACTGACAATGTGCTATGGAAAAGATATGCACATGTATACAATATAATTTTTACTTGGAAAGTTATGACTTTAAGAATACTTTCAGAATTATAACACATAGAAGGCAAATAGTACACTATATTTTCTGTAGATAAATAAAATTCACAAGGTTTAAAAATACACTATAGCTTACTTATATACACATCTCTCTACTGTGTCTGGGTGAATGTTTCCTCATCAAATATAAGCATCAGGAAATACTTTACTTCCTTTTTTTTTCTTCCTACAAGTTGCTTGCCTTAACTAATTCCTAATAAATTGTGCTTCACTGGAAACATGGCCTTAATATCTGGAGTAGATTCTTTTTGCCTTGCACTTACTTATCTCCATTCTCTGATATAGACTGTCTTTTCTTAACTATCTAAACTAAGTCTATCCTGAAATGAAATCCAAGCTTCTTTATAAAGTCCTTCTAATGACTCTAGGACCCATTAATATTCTTTCCCCTAAGAGGAATTCTAATGTTTGTAGTCTGAAATCAAACAACTTGTCTTTCTACCATGTATTCTAAACATTTTATTCACATTTCAGAGTATTGTTGCTCTCTGAACAATGTAATAATAATTAAATGAGGTGAGAGATGTGAGAGTATTATTGAAGGCTGCAATCATAATATATACACAAGAGATGGTTGTCACCATCATCTAATGCAATTATAGTACATTTTAATGAGCCAGGAAAATGGCTTAACACAATAAAACAAATAATAAACAAGTTACATAATTGTAAAAATAAATCTTCAGGCATCATGAAGATTTTAGGTCATGTTTCTTCATTGGCAATCCATTGATTTACTTTTCATTCAAAAGAAAGTCAACATCAAAGTCATCATGAGTTTAATTGTGGGGTATGAAGATGAAATGAACTTGTCCTAATGGCATTTCCTGTTTATTTATTTATTCATAGTGATTCGGTATTCAAGATTCTTAAAGGATATATGTGGAGGCTCAGAACCAAGTGGTTTTTAGGCTATGCTGAGTCATCCCGTAAATGATAATTTCTTGAAACAGAGACAGACAAAGCACATACTAAGGTGATTCTCCAGTAATTTTTAATGTATAGCAAGTCTTGTACTCATGGCTAGGAATTAACAATCTGTTTTCTTATTGTGCCATCCTGTTCCATTTTGGTATCATGATGTCCTTACTGACTTCTGAATGAAGGCCTTTGGTTAGTTAGAACCACCATATTCTGAGTCATATTCTACTTGTTTCCTTTTTGAAAAGAGTCCATCTTTACTAATACCAATCCAAGATGTCCTTGAGGAAGTTCATATTTCCTCCTGTTTGGCAGTCAAAGAATAATCATATGCACAAGAAGGAGCTCCATTATTCTGTAAAGAAAGAAAGAGTCACATTTAGGCTTGCAGAAATGCTGACTAACATTAATACTACTGGGTATTTCAGTCTCTTGGTGTAACTTTCAATGTTTTTTGCATTTACATTATTCCTGTTGAGAGTCTACACTATGGATCTATGTCAAAACTTAAAGTTATCATTATGTGACTATGTGATTTATTGGCCACTAAAATCCGTTCTTGTCATCCTTCATTAAGATTTGACAATTTTGAACAATGTATCACCTTAACAGGTATTACATTTTCCAATGTTTCCCATTTTTCTAGCTATAATTCTTAAAATGTAAAATAAACATATTCTATTTGTTTAACATGAATTTTCTTAGTATAAAAGAATGCAATTTACATTTTGTTTGATCTGACAACATCCATGATCACTCTTGTCAAGAGATATTATTTGGGTATTGGATTAAGAATGATGTAGCTTAAATTTGTCAATCAATGCAGTACTTCTGTTGAAAACCTTACTAGTGAAGTGTTTTCTATTGTGTAACTGTCCTCAATGACATAGTGGAACACTTTGAGATTATAATTATAAAATAAACATACAAGGAAAACATTCCAGGGTCCTTTATGGCCTTCTTTATTTTTGTGGTAAGTAAAAATAAGAGTTCAAATAGTCATTTCTAATCATAATCTATTAAAAAAGAATGTAAATACTACTATCAAGTCATTTTAGATATTTGCATGTAGCCTATTTGAACAGCTTTAAGCTATAGTTCTTATTACTCTAGTCTGTATTCTAATTCTACCCAAGAATTGCATCTTGAGGTTATATCATGAATATCTGCTTTCTTTCATTTGGGTGTGAGTTTTGTAAGAACAGAAAAGCACATATTTCCCTTATAAAATTTTAGCACTGCTTTTATATATATTTAATGTTCTTTTTCTGGTTTCTGACTAAAGTTTTTGAAATGTCAAATCTCCATTCTGTGAAAAATAAGCCATGTTAAACAACTCAATTCTGTATTATTCCTACTATACAAATCATCACAGACCTAAATAGAAATTTTAGAAGCAACAGACCAGTTTTTCCGTTACTTAATATAGATGAAGAGATGGGGAGAAGAGAGATTGACTGGGAGTGGTTGGAGGGAGAAGGGAGTTTGAACATGGAGATACATGGATTAAAAAAAATGAGACTTTATTCAAAAATCAGAAAAATCAGAATTTAATATTTTCCTACACATCGTGTACCTAACAGAACATTTTCACTTTCACTTAAGATACTTCAGGTTCACACTGAGTTTTTGAGGAAGTTAGACAAGCTTCACTGTTCTAAGCAAAATGATACTTGTGGAAAGATGAGCGTTTGAGAGGAGAAAAAGGGAGATGACATTATAAATAGAGGCTTAGTACAAGATTGCTTTGTGTGCCAGTGTAGCACCATGTTCAGTTCAATGTTTGTTTTGGTGAATATTTATTCAGTACCAGGTGAAGAAATCCAAGATAAATTACTTCAAAGACTCAAGTTTGTGCCCTTGTTGTCAGAGTGATTCTAAATATTTAAAATATTCCTTCGACTTGATGCTGACTAGATGCTCTGGGTCTTCTCTTGCTCACACATGCTTTCCTGACTTCATATACAATGACCCATCCCCTCTAGGAGATGAATTGAAAGGAAAATAATACTGAATATATTATTTGTAGAATTAATAGAATTATAGGTTATAATTTGAATTATTTTCCTCTTAAAAGTTAATTTTTCTAACTTATCATTCTTACAGATTTAAAGTAGTTTTGAATGGTATTACTAGTGGCTTCGCTTAAAAAAAAGAGACAGAACATTATAGCTATTGCTTCTCTAAGATGCATACTCTCCATAAAAAACTCCACTATCCACTTAGAACCCCGTTAGATTTCACATTTTTTACAAGAATTTACTAAGCCATTCATACAAACTACCCATTACGTTTGCTAGTTTATAAAGATGTATGCATGGTTCCATGCATTTTATCTACTTAGAAATGGTTATAGATTTTATTTTTTTCTATTTATCTTCAGCATGTAGAATACATATGATCTATGTAAATTTGGAAGTTTGACCAAACAGTGGAAGAAATCTGGAGAGGGAATTCATGTTTGCTTTTCTTATTCATTCACCTTTGCCCACTTTCTTCAGGTGTGGATCCTCCCAAAGTCCCTCAGCAATTAACAGAACTGGAAGTAATGTAATAGCTCTGGGATCATTTAAGGGGTCTCTTATGATTATTTCACTACCCCAGCAAATTTTAATTTAGCCTTTTAGTTTCCATTTGATGAAATATAGTTTTGATTATCGATGGAGATACTTTATGAGTTAATGTAAATTCAGCTATCTTTTGGACATTACACAGAAAGATTGACTTTTATAATGCCATTTTCTTTAAAGGTGATACATCTATGGATTGAATTATTTTGAATTTCTCATTTAGTCAAAAAGCAAAACTAGTAAACAAATTTTTAAAAATTAAAAAGGAGAAACTGAAGCTACATATTAAATGTTCAAAAGTCAAAAGAGTGCATTTTATTACGTGTATATCATGTAAAATATGTTTTCAATATCTAATATTGTTATTTGTGGATGGGGGCATTGGGTCACAAAAATTTAACTGACAACCTTACAAAAAATGTATTTTTTCTCTGTAGTGGCTACACTCTTTAAAAAAAATCATGAATACTCTTGTCAAGATCTGTTAGTTGAGAAAATGGTGCTTAAATATCTACTATTGTGTCAAAGACCTAGAAGATGTTCAATAATGTTATTTCTTTTCCCTAATGTAGAAGGTCTAATATATTCCAGTTCTCTTTGTATGCAAATTTATGCACATGTGGGTGTGTATTTCTTTGTACTTAAACACATACTTATGTGATTTGAGGTTGGGTCATACTATTTTCCTATTTATATTACTCCAATAATAATAATTAATCAGAATAGAAATTAAATTTTAAAATAGATTGCTTAGTGTTTAACAGATAGACTTCTTATACTTTTGTAAATACTTCACATATTTTTACTGATATTGTGAAGGAGAAAAATGTCTTCCTGGAGTAGATGAGGAACATTTTATATAAGCATACATAGAATGGGTCTGAATGACAGACTCTCCATGAGACCAATATATCCTTTATTAAGAAGGTTTAAAGGCTTAACTATCATTATTAATTAAATTTCAAAGAAAAAACATAAAGAGAGGAACCATAAAAAAAACCATAAAGAAAGACACCAGGTTTATCGGGCGCTTAAAAATATGACTTTTTGACCTAACATTAAAAATTAATGACTATGAAGCTATCACCAAGGTCAATTTATATTCTTCAATATCTGACTGGCTATATCCCAGTGGGTGAGTTAGTTGAAGAGGATTAAAATAGCACCTGTAAGCCTCCTGGATGGATGTACATTCACACCTGTCTAATAATAACTGGAACACTAGGTCAAAGTTCAAATTGTAAAGATGAGCTTGAAATAATAGGATAAAATCAGTTTGAAAATAAACCGAGGTGCCTTGCAGTGCTTTCATTCAGAATCTGTAAGCAAAATGTCCTAAGTACCTGAAATAAAATAAATCTGAAAATGACAAGGGCAGCAATGAAAGACAATTGTAAGCAAGGTGAAGTCCAAGTCACAGTGAGTTGTCTTTAGCCTGAGTCTAAATAGCCAGATTTTGGCTGATTCCAAATAACAACTAAACCTCAGAAACTGATTCAGATTTTTGATCTTGGTTCTGCTGGAAGAATTCACCAGACACAGCTTAGTCATTTATACACAAGAATGTTCAAAGGGAATTTTGACTTTGAAGGTTTTGAGAAAAATGTGAAGTCATGAGTTAAATACTCAGCCTGGTACTTGTTATTTGAATTTCATTGTATGTTAGCTGATAACTTCACACTTGTCTAAACTGGGTATGTCTTTATTTCATCCATTATTTAGGGAACCTGAAAATTTGATAAAACTAAAGATTGCTTCAAAATCAAATCCAGTTTGTCTGCAATTCTGGGATGTTTTGAGTTTCTAGTTCTTTTCAAACTTTTAAATGTAGTTCAGATATTTATGAAACACTACTGTACTTTGTTAAATGAAATCTTTTAATATTTAAAAATGAAACTTTTAAAAGTTACATCTTGCCAAATTCCTGAACATGCAGATTGTTTGGAGCATGTGTGTATGAAATGATAGTTAATAGGGTTGTTAGGAAGAATTTAAGCTGTTGTCTAGATTTTATGGAAATGTTCTGACCCCAGGAAAGAGAATTATTTCCCACAGTAAATAAAAGTCAACAGTCTTTAAGTTTTCCCTATTTATCTCTTCCAAAGGTAGGTTCCATTTTTGTGATTCTAGTCTGGGAAGAAGGAAAGTAAAAATATTGTTGGGTTAAAGCATGCAGGGTCAAAACTTGCAGGAGCAAAGCTAAGGCTGCCTTTTATGTCTCCAGTGTAAGCATTGATTGTTTTTTTCTGTCATAAATATCAGCAGAGGTTTTCATTGACTGTGATTCACTTTCTTCTCACTCATGAATCAGCTCTGACTAAAGGTTACCTCAGAAGTCAAGCAGGTGTCATCAAATGACACTTTTGTGGTTGACACAAAAGTATCAGTGACGGTGATGTCATCCAGCTCTGTGCTGAACCGGTCTGACTCCTTGATGACACTGTAATTTAGAGCTACGCTGTAGTTGGCAGGTTTCTCTGTGGGCTTCTGCTTGCAATTGCAGAGCTTTCTGAAGGCTGCACGGAATTTCTGAGACATGAGGTTGTAAATCACTGGGTTGATGGCACTGTTGAGATAAATGCAAATTCTGCAAAAGAGCAAGAACCAATTTTCCTGGAAAGGGCTGGAGAGAAATGAGTTGACAACCACAAGTGTCCTGTAGGGCATCCATAAAAGGGCAAAAAGAATTACAACCACTGCCAGCATCTTGGTGACCTATGGGGAAACAGAGAAAAATGCAGTACAATCACCAATAGAAACAAATCTAGATAGTCCTGCCACCCTCTTTCCCACCAAAGTATGTTTTCCAAGATGTGCTCTAAGTCAGATTTTTTTTTTTTTTAGCTTAACCAAAAAATTAGGATTGAGGAAGGAAAGGAGAATGTGACCTCTGGAGAAGAACAAAATAGAAATTTGATTGAAATAGCTCTCGCTACGACAACTGGACTCAAGTCATGTTTGTCAGAGGCCTCAAAGAACATTTATCCACTAGATGCCTGCAGCTGTTTGTAGAAGGCTTTTCCTAAGGATTTAAAAACCTATGTGTAGCGGGAAACCAGAAGGTACCCAGGTAAACTCTAATGACGTCAGGAACTGGAGCTGGGCAGGGCTGGGTCTACTGGAAAGAGCCCGGGATGAGGAGAGAGCCTGACCTCTTTTTTGACCTGTGGCATGGTTAGGAAGGACCGCTCAGTTTGGACCTCTCCTGGGTGCTGTTTCTCCCCTTTTCCCTCCGAATACCCTCTGCATCGTAAGTGGCTTTGGAATAATAAACATTACCTGAATATATAAATATAGTGGCCTGATAATTTCCGTGGCACCTATGTATTTACAGAACTTTCTATCTTAAGAGCTCCTGGAGACCTTAAGACATGTTTCTCTGATAAAAAAATGTACTGACATTCAAGGACCACTGAATCCCTGAAATGGGATGCTTGCAGGAGACAAGCACTTCAGCAGTAAATGGGATCAGACTAGCTAAGGCTTTTGTCACAGTTCACAAATGTGTCTGTGGCAAACATTATGACATACACTTCTAACTCCATCTCCTTAACTGTAGGAAATTATCCTAGCCTTTCTCATAGATCATCTGTAAAATGGGACAATGGTACCTTCCACCATCAAATGAAAAGATACAGAAAAGGCAACAGTGAAATAACTGAAAAAGTTAAGACGATTCAGAGTAAGTATTAGAGAATGGAGGTACTGTTGCTCCTCAGTATGTTGAAGGAAGTGGCTGAACCATAGTGGAGGACTGGAATTTGTGCCTAAATATAGGGCTTTTGTTCTTCCCACAGCTCATTTTTCTTTAAGCTTAAAAGGAGGAGAGTGCAGAGAAAACCTTCATAATTTTACCCAGAGCTGAGCTATTCTGAAGAACAAACAAAATACCAGAGGTAGGAAAATGGTTAAGATGAGGTTAATATCTGTGATCATCCAGGAGTGTGGCTATTAAGGGTGTCTTTTAGCAAATTCTTCTTACCTTGGTGCTCAGTGAAATCTGGCATTGCTTGCTTTGGACTTACAGTAAGATCATCTGGCTTTAATCTTACAAGTACTTTTAAGACCTAAATCAAATTATTGTTCAATTTGGACATCTACATATCTGCCTGGTTATAATGTTTTCTTGACTTCACAGACTTATTGAAGAATTAAAATAGTGAGTGAAATGTGACCTAGAAAACCTAAAGCACCATGAAATTCAAAGCTTTCATCAAGTGCATTATAGAGAGATCATAGTATTCCAATAACGATGAATGTATGTCATTATTGCAGAGATAATCTTTGCATGCAGAGATAATAACTAATTGACCTTCCTTAAATACAAAAGTTTACACATTTAATAAACTTTCAGTCATTTGTTGCATTTGAAAGAATTCAACTTTCTTAGTCCACACTTTGTAGATGTTCTAATAATGAACAATACCCGAACAAAAGCATATTCTGTTTCTTTCAATACTGAGATGAAGTGAGTTGAAAAGAATGGTCCTACTGAGATTTGGTGTGTGGCAATGTGAATGAAGTGAGTAGAGTGTTACCCTTTAGCAATCATGCCCCACCTTCCTTCCACCTTTCTAAAGCCCAGAGCACTACTAATTTGTGTGATACTCCTATAGAGTTATTTAGAGTGTTTTGTATAAATGAAACACACAGTCACTTATGCACAACTCGAGACATTCAGTATAATAGGCATAGGTGATCCATACTGAAGCTTGTATTGTTTATTACTTTCCATTGCTGAATTAGTATTTCATAGTGCATGAAATAAATTTATCTATTCTTTAAATCTTTAATTGTAATCACTAAAACTGCTATGAAACATTGGATTCTAAGTTTTATGTGAATGACAGTTTCTATTTGTATTATATTTTACTTCTGTTCAATCTACAGCAATAAAAGTGATTTCTTATACAATAATATGAAATACTCCTTTAGCCTTTGAAAAATTGAGAGATAATTATCATTATGACATATAAAGAAAATACTAATTAACTTTACTCAGGAAAGTAACTTTAGAACTCAGGAAAGGCATAGAGGAAAATAAAACTAAATAACTAGTAAAATGGTTGGGATGCATGTTTTTATGTTGTTCTTGATAATAGAAGAATAGGGACTGGAAATGGCTTAGTAGTTAAGAATGTTTCCTGCTCTTCTGTGATAGGGTTCCAAGCATCACCGCTGTGAAGTGGTTCACAGCCACTTACAAGTCTAGCTTTAGAGAATCACAAGCCATTTTCCTTTTCTGATTTGTTCAGACATACAGACACACAGACACACAGACACACACACACACTTTTTCAGACACATATGCTGTTCAGAGTATATTCAAAAGATATACAAGTAGGTGAAGTTATGAAAATATTTGTATATATTTTTCTTGAAAAGAGACTAGAGAAATCATTTTACTAGAGAGGGATGAGGAACTTCAGTTTCTTTGAAAGATGGACTAGAACATAGCATTTGTGTTTCCTTTGGAAATAGTTACATAAAGAAAAACATGATCCAAGAGAGAATGAGGAATAGGATACTTGAAGGAACAGTGTTCAGGATGGAAGTTGTATCCATTTTACCATCAGTGGGGATAAGACCTCTTTTGTTTTTCAGCCCCTCCTAAGAGATCAACACAATCTATCAAAAAATCTGCCTAAAAATTATTTTTAATCATTCTCTAGAATCCAGGAGACATCTAGCAGTAGTTGGTTGCTGAAGTCTTCGGAATTAACAAAATTCCTTCACATCACTGCAGAATCTGTGAGAGAGGTGTTGGTGTTTCCATTTTGTTGTTGAGGAAATGGGAAATGAGCTCATAGAAGCTGAGAAATGGAACACAGTGCAGGTGACAGAGCAGCTGCTGGACCAAGTCCAAGGACTCTCATTCATACTTTTTTTTCCCCAAGTAATGATAAATTTAACAGATTTATGACATTAAGGCATGTACTTGCTAAAATATTGTTTTAATATTGTTTGTGGACTATTTGGAAGGGATGATAGTGTACCTGACATCACTGATAACCCTGAAATCTGCATCTCCCATGTCTTTTGGCTCCAAATTGGAATCTTGCATTTAGAGTCCTTATTAGGGAAAAGACAGTTGTTACAAGGCAGTCAGGAATTCTTCACACCAATCTGCTTCACACCAAATAAACAAACAAGAAAATTGAAACGCAGGAAATAATCACTAGAAGTAATGGAAACTCATGTTTTTAGAACACAACTTAATTAATTGCAAATCATTTATTAGGTTCTGGTTTCATGGGACCTGGGGACATTTTAATTAATTGTCAGAGATCATCTTATTAGTCTTCCTAGGAAGTCATAAGATTTTGATTAATACCTCTGTCCCTTAGAATATTTAGTTTGAATTCTTGTACTGTTTCAGAAAACCACCTGAACTTTAATTTCATGAATGATTTAGAGGGGGAAAATTCTTTGGTCATGGGACTGATTGCTGTCCGGAGACAAGGAAGATGGCATTGCCATGTGCATCAGGGAGTGATGCAATAGAAGAGGAAGGTGAAACTAGAAGACAGCATCAAGGTTTTCCAATTTGTGTCTGCCTCCCAGAAACAAGGGATGGAGAGCATGACCCATGTCTGGACTTCCACAGTCTATCATATTCCCAGTGTGAAGACACTTTGCTAATTGATAAAAAGGTAAAGTTTAAACTACTTGTCAGTAAGTATTTATTAACAACTATTTATTTAATGAGTGATTTTCCAGGTGTCATAGCAGAAAATCTTCATTTGTGAGCAGGTTCTATCAGTTTTGGACTCTGCATAGTATAAATGTACTGTTATGTTTCAGCCACTCAAGAAAGCACATCTTGGGGACTAAAGGTTAGGAAGAGTCCTCCATACAGAAGCCTGATACATAAAAAATGCTCAATAAATGGTTACGGTATTGGGTAAATGTTTATTATTATCAAATATGAGTGAGATAAGTGTTTTTTAAATTAGTAAAGTGCTGTGATTCTTGCACTTTTTAATAACTGGGAGATTCACTTTAAGAACACTTACTTCATTCTGGAAACAATTGTTGGTTAATGAATACAAAACAGCCTTTAATATTCTAATGCCATCCTTTAAAGGGCAACAATACATTCTGTGTCTGGACTCCATCCATATTCTCTTGCTTTTCACATATTAACAAAGTGTTCTGAACCTGGATATATTTTACTCTTAGCACTCAGCAAAATGATCAATGACCTTTTGCATTTTGTTATATTAATTGAGGAAGGTGAAGGATAAACTGACTTGACAATTATAAATCTGAATTGTAGTCAAGTCTCTGTGCTGAATGAGGCCCCCAGATTCTCTACTTAGATTGTGTTCCACTTTGTTTTAACATATATCTAAACATTCAGTTTTGAAAGAATTAGTTATAATCAATGTGAGGCCCTGCATATCATAGTGTGAAGTCATCACTGGTGTATAAAAGTTGAATGATGAGATTGGAAAACGTCTTGGAACCATCTAAAGATCTGTTAAAGTACAATAAAGACAAGTAAAGGCTGAGTAATGATTCATGGATGAAGAGACCATGGACTGGCAGACGTTGCACTCCATATCACTTATGGATCTCTTGACAGGAAGCCATGCAGAAATGCAATTTCATGGGTTTCTTGGCTTCTCCTGTCACTCCATATTGAACGTTCTATTCAGAATCATCATATTGGCAAGAAGTAGGCAGAATACATTATGAGTTTTATTTTGATTAAAAAGTTTATGAAAAAATTTGTGCAAGATTTATAATAGATAATTTTTAATTTTTATTTGGTAATTCTTCCTTGAGAGACAGAGCTTGAGGGAGAGGGCATACTGGTCGATGATTTTAAAGGTATGTGATTATGAGAGTGGTGCATACGAAAATGTTTTTTTCCTCCTCAGTTCTAGGAGGAGTTAAGGCAGATGTTTTTCTTAAAAGACACAAACATGAAGATAAAACTGGACTTTAAAACTCTGGAGGAGTGCAGATTTAGTAGGACCACAAGATCTGCCACCAGAAGATACCAGAATTGAAGTTACATGCAAATGTAGTTTTACGTAACACATAGTGTGGCTCTTCCTTTGTGACAACCACAGTTTTCCCAAGTGTTACCCAATGCAAATATAAAAGCCTTCCTATGCAAAATAAACAGAGCATTACACATAATTCTGATACAAGATGAATGTGAGGCAAAAACACACAAAAAAAGGGGATGGTGATGAGACTTTGAGTTGTGTGAAACTGAGGTCCAAAGATACGTTACACTGAAAGTTCTTAGCATACAAGAAAACGGAGTACTTGAGTTCACAGGAGACAGATATTTGGAAGCATCCTGGGAAAAGAAAGAAATGTACAGTAATTTCTAAACATTTTATATTAAATGGTAACACAGGATGAATGTTGAGAATACTCTAGTAATAGGAATTAACATATTAAAAGGAAGAAAATAATTGAGACAACTGACATAATCTTTGTAGTTCCATGGCACATGGTTTTGATTTTCTTCAGATCAGCCTGCCTCATCTGCATTGTGGGGAATAAGACTGTTGGCAGAAAATTAATATGTTAATGTTTGGGGGCTACCAAAAGAGGATTTGCATTTTTGACAGTTCAATCTTTTCTCTTCATTAAATACCTTAAATTCTGAGAGAAACAAATATTTCCTGAAGTTTTCAAAACAACAAACAAACAAAGAGTTTGGGTTTAAAGTTGGAATTGGTGGAGGCTGTATGTAAGATGGAAGTCAGCATGAACTGAATTATTTCTAAACTGAACCATATTTCTATTCTCACTGTGACACTAAATCCTGTTGGGACATGTTTTTGAATGTTTCTTATTTCAGGGATCTTTTGTCACCAGTGTAAGCAATTGTGTTCTAGATGACATCTGTAGTTAGGCTCAATGCAAACCTTCCATAGTGCTAGCAACTATTGTCGCATGGCTGTTTCAGGATTAATTACTGACCCTTGATAGTGTTACATGATGAATGCTAACTCTTTCCTGATGCTTGGATGTTTTCTTATTCACAGGAGGCAGATATTTGGAAGCATGCTGGGAAAAGAAAATCTTAGCGGACTGAGATTCAAATTACAATAACATCTGAGTTTAGAAAATAAAATGTCATTTTGATTTTTTTAATGGGCCATGCTACAAGAGTGCCACATTTTATCTGCTGTGCTTTTGCTTTGCTATTGAGCTTTCCTATGTGTTATCTGTGACAGGTACGTTACCAGAAAACTGCTAACTGTATGGAAAGGCTGCCTCAGACATCTTCAGTTTTCACAGTTTTGCTTTTTAGGGTATGGTTACTGATTCTGGCTATTTTTTCTGCTCAGAACCAGCCTTTGAAATCCTAAATGGTCAGGTATCTTGTCTAGGCAACTGGGAGTTTGGTTGCAAGCTGTAACACTTCTCTGTAGGTTTTTCCTGCAGAAAAATATTTTTCCCAACCTGATCTGTCTTCCTTGCTTTACTGGCTACACAGTCATAGTCTGGCAAGGGGGGGATTGTAGACTAAGATACATAGAGATGATCTATTATTATTTATTCACCCACTTTAAGCTCAAACTTTCTGTTTATTGTTAAAATCTAAATTCTGAATTGATGGAGTGAGGAAAGGTGAGGTGATTTATAAAGAGAGGCAAAGCTGTCAAAGTTATCAAGAGTTTTGTGTGCATTTAGTTTTTTTCCCTTTAAAACTCTTGGGCAACATCTTTTATTAAAAGACTGGCAGTGCCTGGGAAGCATCCAGCTCCTTCTGTACCAGTGTCTCACTCAGGAGACACTCTGTACCTTGGTAGGACCTGTCATGAGCTACAGAGCAATTTTCTTGCTAGCCTGGAAGAATATACAGAAACAAACTGTGGACCACCTATGCTTCAGGCCATCAATAAATCACAAATCCCAACTGTTTTTCCTTTTGTCAGCTTTTGTTAATTTTTATTTTTATGTGGGTGTCATGTAGCCTAGACTAGCCTCTCACTTCCTATCATTCTCCCTTTACTTCCCAAGTGATGAGATTTCAGACATGTACCACTACATCCAGCTCTATTTTAGCTCTCTGAAGTGCTACACACATTGTTCAAAACCAAGACCTGATTATTAGTTTAAGTTACCAACTAATGTCACTCAGAGCTCCTTTGAATTTTGATGTCTTCTGTGTGGAAAATATTTAATAAGTAGAAATGTATGTGTGGGGATTAATCACAAAGAAGCTATGACAATCTAAAGTAACATGCACACCTTTTTTATATGTATGGAACAATTATATTCACTGTCCTATTGTGGAATCTGAATCTTTGATAAGGGGTGATCATTGTATTATAACACTGATCCAGTACCATGAATGAGGATCCTTTTGCATTTGTCTTCTTATCTATTTGACTACAAACTCAGTTGAGTCTATAAGGTCTACTAGGCAAAGCAGGACTGGTGAGGTCTGGGTATGTGGTCTAGGCTTTTTGACACAGAGTCATATACAGCAAAGTCTTTTTTTGGGTGATGTGGTGTAGGTTGAATTAAGAATTATGTAATGATTAAAGGGACAGGGCATTCAGACAGTTTCACTATTTTTAGTACCACTCAAGTCTGTACAGCAGGGAACAAGCCATTTTACTCTTCTAAACTTCACTATTCTTCTGTGAAATATGAAATATCAACCGAAGTGGTGGCACATGCTTGTATACCCAGCACTCTGCAGGTAGAAGCTGAAGTATCAGAAGTTCCAGGCCAGACAGAACTACATAACAGAACCCTGCCACAAAACCAATAAACAAATAAGAACTATCATAAATTGCATGCTCAAAAAATAATAGCTACATTTATGTTAGACTTGTAATTTTTTTTAAGAATCAAGTAATATTTTATTTCCAATGTTAATTACAGAAATATATGTCAGATAACCAATGTATTTACAACTCCCTGATTTCTGTTCTTTTTTCTTTTCTTTTTGTTTGTTTGTTTTTTATTTATTTCCTTTTTAAATTATGAATAAAGTCATATTTTTTATCCGTGTATATCCTTGTTCAAGCTCCCTTCCCCCTCCCGCCCCTTCCAGTCATTCTCTCTTAACTATAGGAGAGATAAGGAAAAATTAACCAAATAATGCCCTTTAAAAAGTAGCAATAGTTAATATATTTCTTAACCATAATATCAGAACCATATTATTAGAGACTTGTGGAATTATTTAAGCTTTATAGTATTTGTGAAGTAAGTAGTTTCTTCATCTTTGTTGGAAACCAAGGAGAAGGATGTGTACCAGTCATTCTCAAGTTGTTCTCACTCCTGTTCTACTTTTGTGGTTAATAGCCCAGACTCGAATCAATCCTCTTCTTGTATTTGTTTGCTTTTGAGGCAGTTTTTAGTCTGTGAAAAATTAAGTATTATTGGGAATACTGCTATCAAGAATTTAGGAAGGGCTAAGAATCAAATAGGATCTAACTTAATGTGTCTATGCTGGGTCATGTTCAATACCGAATATTGATTGATGCTGTGTTACCACAAACTTAAGTGTGATGGGCCTTGCCATCAAAAGTTATAGCTGTCATTATATCAGCTTTTCTCATTCCCTTTTCTCCCTGTTGTCATATTTAATCAATTGTGGCTTCTTTGTTACTCAGAAGTTATAGAAAGCTGTTTCTCCCGGTACTACTCTGCATGGAGAGATGATAACTTTGTCTTCTAGAGTTTATTAATCTAGGATTCTCTACTCCAATGGGCAAAGCATCTTCTTTAGGGATATCCAGAGTTAAGTTTAAAGAAACTATGGACAAGCTAAGTGGAATTGAACCTTTCCAAACCAGTTCTGTGAATTATAGATAATTTCCAAGTGTTTTATATAATAATCCATTGGTCTATGACATAGATTGATAAGCACAGATTTTTAGCTCTGGGAACAAAGTTTGACCTTTAATTTTTAGCATTATTTTTTTTTGGTGTAATTTATAAATGTTGTCATGGCAACACTATCCTTTAAACAAACATGGACTTCTGTTTTCTAGAATGAAAAAAAAATACCCAAAATGATTAGATCAACAATTGTGTAGAAATAAGTACAGGAGGCCTTGGGAAAGACACAATTTGAATTGAGGGGGTGTGATATTTTGCTTCTCAGTAAGCCACTTCTCAGCTTTTCCATCAGAATCTCCTAACTTACCAGAAGGAAAACCTCACTTAGCCCACAGCAGTCATTCTGGGTTACCATCCTGGCCAGAGCACATAGAAGTTATTAGACATTGCCATTTCTATTTGTAATTTTTATTTTTTCCTCAGCAAAATGGTGACAAATTTCATCTATCTTCTAGTGGTAATGTGTGGAGAAGAGCAGTGATAAGTATGGTCATGTTAGTCCTGGAAACAGAATAAATACTCAGGAAGTAGAGACATCTTTAGAAAACACATTACTGACTGTGTTTCAAGTGCTGTTTGAACTACTTCACATATATTGGTTTATTTAATTTCTGCAACAGCACATAGGAAGGCACTCTGATTACTCCCATTCAGAAAATAAGGGAATCCAGGCATTGGATCCACTTGTGAATGGTAAGATCAGTACCTAAGTCAGTCAGAACAGTGTCATATCCCATATCTCCTAAAAAGGTAGCCTCTGTTCCTTAGATTGAGAGATTGTTATCCTTTCTTTTACAAATGCTAATACAATATTTAGATAATATATCATTTATCATAGTTTCTCTTAGTCACCATTCTAACTAGGTTCTTATTCCATCATTGGGGAATTTTTTCAATTCTTAATTAGAACACGTAAGCCATTTTGTTTTAGAATGCGTGTTAATAAATTTTATAAAATTAAACTGAGTGGTATTACTAATACAAAGAAGTATGCTTTTTGCTTAAAAGCCTAATGACCTCTCTAGATCAACTTGCTGCATTAATGTTGCAGCAATATGTAACACTTGGTTGAGTTTCAAGCATTGATTTGCTGATGTGTGCATATAGAATTGTATCTTCAGGACACCTTAAAGTTGTCATTTTAAAAATGGCAAATCTTTACTTCATCTTTTTCTTATTTCCTGTATATTCACCAATTTTCTTCAAAATTTTATGTATTACATATTTTTACATTATGTGTGCTTTCTTATTTTTCTATTCCTTTTCCAAATAGGATGTGAGGTTTTTGGAATAAAAATTTGTTCATTGCTGGGTTTTCAAGATTTAAGTTTTTCACTAGAATATTTAAAAAGATATTCAACATTTTTTTTTTGTAAAATGACCAATAAATTAAACTGCTTATAAGGAAAAGTTTTATTTTTCTTGGACAAATATAGCCACTCCATCATTGCCTTATATTCAACACACTGTTAATATGGACAAGAATGTGAGGTTGTGGATCAAAAGCTGGGATTACATACTAGAATTATATTTCTTGCTCTTCCAGTTTTTGAGGACCTTGAAACTATTAAACTCTCAGATCTCTATTCTTTAGCAGCAAATGAGATGTCATGTGAAAGCCCCTTAGCACCATGCCTGATATTCAGTTCAGCAACATTATCTGCCATAAAGGTTAAAACATGTCTGATACTAATGCACCCAGGCAGATGGCTCTGCATTGGCACTGTCAGAAAGAACAGACAAGTAGTGTGGTGTGAGCTACTGAAGGAAAAATGTAAGCTGGCATGTTTTAACAGTGGTTCTCAATTTGGAATGAGGAAGTGTGAGGAAAGCTTTGAGAAACAATTGGAAGGCTCCCCAAAAGTCTTTATGTTCCAGGCGTGCCTACAATGTTGACCAACTTTTTTTTGCATATATTAAATTTTTAATCATAAGTTCTTATAAGATGGAAATTTGTTTTATGTCAGGTTTTGGGTTTCATTCACATATATGCACTATACAAAATAATATGTTTCAGTGTGTTTCTTTTTTTTTCTTTTGTTTTTTTGTTTGTTTTATTGTTTTTTTCTTCTTTATTTTGTATTTATCAAAAAAACAGTAAAATGAATTTAAAATGAGGAAAAGTTAACAATAACTATAAAGAGGATAAGAATCATAAGCATGACTTATCAAGGGTGGTAATGCAAATAAGATTGCTACACATATATTTACTTTGTATTCAGCTTTCCCATAGGACTGTCTGCTCCCTGCCCAGGGAGGGGATGGGGAGTTGCAGAGAAGAAAAATGACAAGATGTGGTGGGAGGGGGAAGGGACCTTGAATAAGGATATACAGGGATGGAAAAAAAAATTCAGTTGACCAACTTTTAAAATTCGAACCAGCTACTAAAGGGACAATTCTGTGTTTTAGTGGTTTTAGAATTGTTAAGACAGAATATATGCACATCTTTATGATGAATATATAAATGTTAAATATAAAATAATTGACTAGCTAGTACACAAGAAAATCACTATTTGTTTCAGTCTTTTATGCATTATATTTCCTTCAACACTCATCTGTGACCATTTACCATGGCTGTTTTACTTCTCAATGCTGACATTTAATTTCTATTTAGGTAATGTGTCTTTGTGATTTTTATTTGCGCTTATCATTATTTTTAAAGGTGCTTCTATGAAAAATTCTGAGTGTTTCTGAAAGAATAGTTGTTTCATTTTTACAAAATATTTTTATCCTGTTTTCTTCATTGAAAAGAACATATTGGGTTAAGTCTAGGTCAGTCAAAAAGTGGCCTTACTGCATAAATGGGATCCTTGAGATGATAACAGAATTATTTGATAACAGACTTTTGAAAAATTCATATTTTTAAAATGCTTTTAAGTCAGTCTCAATGATCACTTTGTGGTAAGTTAAGTCCACCACAGCCCAGTAGTCTGTAAATTTTACTAATGAAGTGTAAAAAGAAAACATGTTTCCTTCCAGAACTTGAGCAGTCATTGCTTAAAATATTGTTTTAAAACAATAAGTGCTTCTAAGACTTACAGTACGCATACACAGCTGTTTGTCCATTTTAAAATAAGATTATGACAAAAAAATAAGACTGTGCAATTCAATATTACCTCTTGAGTATTATACTGAGGAAGTGTATGCAGATGAGGATCAGGGGCATTGGAGACGGTTAAAAAATATGGCCAGTCACAGCAATTTCCCATCCTTCTGAATTCGGGTCTGCGCTGGATTTTGAGTGACTGACACAAAATTGGAAGCATTTCCCTAAGGAATGAACAGACATCCTGTAGTGCTGAAGTACGGAGTGACACAGAGATAGAGAACGTCTTCTGGGTCATTTCTCTAGTGCACTCAAGAGTTTTCTGTAAGGCAAACAGAATCTGCTTATCTGCGAATGAGGAGTGAAGCACTCTTGAGGCCATCTGGCTTTATTAAGACCATTTAGGTACCACGGTGCTGCGTACCTTTGAGCTGGAGTCAGCAGCAAAGTCAAAAACTGTGCGATTTTATCCCAAGTCTAATTTCTTCTAAGTGGGTTTCCTGATTTTTTAGAGACAAAGTGGAAAGGAATAAGACATCTGAATTAAAAAGAGAAGCAGCTCAACACCAGGCATGTGATCTGAAAATGTCAAGAAAAGAAAGACATCGCTAAATGGGTCGGGGGAAGAATTTCTCCCCTGTGTGGTGTTTTTTTTTTTTTTTTTTTTTTTTTGGAGGGGTATTTGTCCTCCATTGATTTGGATTAAGGCTTCAGATGGAACTTCGTAGCAAATAAGAAGAGCCAGGCCCTGTGGTAATGCACTCAATCTGATTCAGTTTGGGCTTCTGTGTTAAGATCCTTGCATCAGTGAAGATGATAGAGTGCCTCCTGAGAAATGGTACTAATGGTAATGTATTCCTACTGAAGTACAAAAGACATCATCACTTCAACAATAGTAGCAGCATAGCTTGTAGGGGAAAAACTGGTTCATCCAAATACGGCTTAGCGAGAGTGAGTTCAGGACAGACCCATTGGAAAGTGAGCATTTACATGTCACTTATAAGTTCAGATCTTCAATAATTTATGATCTTGCTAGCTCAGTTCCTCTAATCATGAGTGGGACTTAACTCTGTTATCAACCTATTCCCCTGTTTGCTGCAATGAACAGCTGTGGGATTCCTCTTCCGGCCATTACCTGAACCAGTCTCATCAGGTAAATAAGGACCAGCTTGCAAGGACTTCTTTCTCCTTTATAACTAGACTTGATTCACACCCATAATGACCCATCTCTCCTCATTTCATACCCAGTCTTGCTTCTATCCACACCTATATGAATCTGTTTACTGAAAACTTACTGGATAGTGCCATGTGAGCCATTCAGTACAATAGCTGGTTCAGTGAACCAGACACACAATTCCCACTGATAAGACAAGGGAAATTTCTTTTCTATAAACCCTTTTTTATCTTCTTAAGCATCAGTATTAAGTCTTGTTCTACATCTACAGATAACTCCTTCTGTTCTACTGGCTCTTTCTTACAAAGATTTAAAAGGCTTGGATTCTTCTGTCTTCAGAAGTAAAGCCAAACAAAAATATCTTGCCTAATCTCTCCATGTTACCACTGCTTTTTCATCACCAGGCTTGTCCATGGCTACTCTTTCTGGTTCTTTCTCCATCCATGATCTATCACCTCCCTGCAACATCATTTCTCTCAGTGCTTTATGGAGTCCACACTTGCCACATTTACCGCTTACCACTGGCCCTTTGAGTGCTTTTCTACTGATCACTATTAAAACAGCCTTGGTTTTTTTTTTTTTTTTTTTTTTTTGCTTAAACTCAGGGTGTTTCTTCTCTTGTCACATTCTTTATCCCCAGAACTCTGGTGACTTTAAGGTTTCTTTCTTGGACCCCAGCATTTCCTCCAGTGACTGTGTCTGCTCTTGTACCATGATCACCATATACCTGCTTTTTGCTCAGAACTCTGCTTGTATAGGATAACTGTTTCTTCGTTGCCTCAAATCTATACTATTAATTATGCCTTTGTAGACTCTAAATACCTTAGAGATGAGGCAGATTCGCTCATTGAAATCTGTTGTCCTCTATTTTCTTTCCTTATTTAGGTAAAGTACATTCCTGATGAAGCCTTAATTTATGGTTATTGCTTCCACATTCCAGGTACTGTGGCAAGTGCTTAAGTGGGGTTTTGTACTAATTCTAATTACTTTTGAACAAAGACATTGCCGTTATAATTTTTTGACAGATGTACAAACTGAGGCTTAAGATTGAAAATTAAATGGTTCATGTAATATTGGAGGGACCAACCTTGGCTCTGACACAATGCTGTACTGTTCTAGAATTCTCACAAATTTCATGCTACTTTCTTTTCCAACAGTTCAAGGATCACCTTTGAATTTTTTTCTCTCAGTTTTTACCCATCTATTCACACTACATCCATTGATTATATTGCAAGTGACCTAAAGTCTTTCCCATTTATTGTCACTTTTCTTATTTGGGTACTCTGTGTGATGACACACATTGCTGTAGATCTCACCTAAATAATGTCTTTGACCCTGGCTCTCAATTATTTCCTATATTGAAGATAGAATGATATTTATAGATCTTGCTACAACACAGGTTTTTGCCTTGAAAGCTGCTGGTGATTTTTCATAGCCTATAAACCTTATCCAGTCCTCTAAATAGATGAGATAAAGATCTTCTCCAGTGCTTTCATATTTCATTAGTGTTAAGGAACATTTATCTGACAGCATCACTCTTCCAGGCCTTTTTGGCTTTATGTTTATAGTTTCCTGTGCTGAAATCAGCATCTTTCCATTCCATCCACAAATATGTATTAATTCACAAGACTCAGCTTAGGGCTCCTAGTTACCACATAGCTCCCTGGTTGCCTCCTTCTTCCCAGACACAAAATGTTGATGCTTACTATTATAACTCTAATTGTTTAGTGGCTTTAAGAATGGCCCAAGTAGGCTCATATGTTTGAATGCTTAGGCATCAGGAAGTGGTATTACTTGAGAGGAATTAGGGGGTGTAGCTTTGTCAGAGGAAATGTGTCACTAGAGGTGGGCTTTGAGGTTTCAAAAACCCAAGCCAGGACCAGTGTCTCACTCTTTCTGGTGCCTGTGGATGCAGACATAGAACGCTCAGCTTTTCTTCCAGCACCAGTCTGCTTGCTTGCTGCCATGCTTCCCACCATGATGAAAATAAACCAAATCATTGAAAGTGTAAACAAGCCACAGTTAAATGTTTTCTTTCATCAATGCTGCCCTTTGAGTTTCTTCACAGTGATAGAACACTGACCAAGGCAGTTATTATCTTACTTTCTTTTTTGGATTGCAAACTTTTAGAGCAGAAATTTCCTTCATTCAGATTTGTGACAAAGTGTCTAACAAATGGTAGATAAAAGTTAACAAAAAGAGCTGATTATAGTCCTGAAAATACTGCCAGAGATCAGCGAAAGCCTATTAGGAATGGAACCTCAAGAGTGAGGTGGCTGCCGGATGTAGAATGGGGCTTTCTCTAACATTGATCAATGATTTATATTTGGTTTTCTGAACTCACTGTTCCAACCTGAGTCTCTGTGTCCTCTTAATTTATTTTCCATATTTCCATAAAATGAACATTTACTCTATATACCATCATTTCTTATATAAAGATCCTTATTTTCATACTGGCTTCTCCCCTATTTCTCCATTGATAACATCCTTTCACACTCCTCCTTTCCTATATCTGAAATGACTTTTCTTCTTTTGTTCTATTTAATCATCCCCCAAAGCCTCCATATATACCTTTCATACCCCAAGATTAAAGAAATTTATTTATCTTCTACAACATTAATTATTGAATTTTTCTTTGCCCTTATATTCTGGAGCAGAAGTACTATGTTCAGTCCCTAGCTTTATTAGGAGATATGTGATCTGGGCCAAGTGGCTAAGAATTTCTAGAATTAGTCCTCACTTTTCAAGATGGTTGTGGATGTTTACTGAGGTAGCATGTTTGTTCAAAGTGCCTAGATAGTAGAAAACATATAATAAAACATCAATGAATGTTTATCATCTGTCATGTCTGGGCCTTAGAGGTCCATTTAGTGTGCTTCTCTCTGAGCACATAAAAGGAGTTCAAGAATGATTTAGTGATTTAGTATTCTTAATATTCTGTTAATAATATGTTGTCTGTTTCTAGTATAAATATTAGTCTATACCTATCTTGATATTTTATGAATAAGTAAATACTGATATTTTAAAAATAAGTGACTGCACTAGACACTAAAATCTAGCAAATGACAACCTTAGCCTCTGGGATGGATTATCTGTTTTTGACTTTTTGGCCAATGAGTTCTTATAGACCTACAAACAATACAGCCAATAGTCTTATCCTTGAGAATATGTTAGTAAGATCCTATTACTAAAGATACCATAGACCTAAATAATAGAACGGAGAATTCAAATTGTTATTGACTTGGAAGACTTTCAAATTTTGTCTTATGTTATTTTATGTAAATGAATGCTTTGCTTTCATAGCATATGCATAAGAAAAATTATTATTGACTGTGTCCTTGGCTTTACAGAAGCTTCCCAGTTTCAGGAGGTCCCACTTATTGATTGTAGAAAACTGGGAATCAATCTCCCCAAGGATCCAGCAATACCTCTGCTGAGCATATACCTTAAAGATGCACATTCACACTCCAAAGGCATTAGCTCGACTATGTTCACAGCAGCATTATTCATAATAGCAAGAACCTGGAAACAACCTAGATGCCTCTCAAGTGAAGAATGGATTTATAAACTATGGTACATCCACACAATGGAGTACTACTCAGCAGTAAGAAAAAGTGATATCCTAAAATTTGCAGGCAAATGAATGGATTTGGAGAATATCCTCCTGAGAGAGGTATCACAAACCCAGAAAGAGAAGCAGGGGATGTACTCACTTATTAGTGGACTTTAAACAAAAAGCAAAGCATTCTCAAGCTGAAACCACAACCACTGTACAACTTGGGATCTGAAACACTTTGGATTGGCACCTTGGAGCCCATTCCCTCCAGAGGAACACCTGACCCAGTCTTGATGTTGGGGTGAGGAAAGCAGATCTGCCTGGAGTGGATGATGAACTAAGCCATATTGGGACCTTGGGACCTCCTGCCCTTGCTGGGGAGGAGATAAAGTGATGGGGAGAAGAGAGAGTGACTGGGGGTTGTGAGGGGGAAGGGAGTTTGAACAAGGGGATACGTGAATAAAAAATATGAGTTTATTCATAATAGAAAAATAAAAAAGAAAGAAAAATTCTTGATGTACACAAAAGCCAGAAGAGAGCCCCAGATATCCTGGAATTGGAGTTATAGGCAGCCACCATCTGGGTGCTGAGAATTGAATTGTGTAAAGCAACCCAGTAAAGAAACTAGTGATCTTAATTGCTGAGACAACTTTCCAGTTCTGCAATATGGAAGTTTCATCCCTTCTGGATAGCTTTTATAATACTAGAAGATTATATGATTACTACTAGAGGATAAAAGTAATCATCAGTCTGTGAACTCTGGGAACTTCAATAATGAGTGTTCAGGAAAAAGTATGACAGCACTATCCCAGTGGTAGCATGAACACCATGGGAGGAACCAACAACTTTCTGGTTGGGATTTGAGGCTCACTGCACAGGATGAAACCCATTCCTGGCAATCTATCAGCTCCAAGAACCAAGGTGCATCATAGGACCCATGAAAGAGCCTACTACTATAATTCTAAATATGAATATTATATTAAATTAAGTCCTAATGACTTAATGTCATACCCATATATTAGTGTATCTATCAAAACTTAGTAGAGGAAGTTTTTTCTGTGGTAAATGTTGATTAAGACAGAGAACCTTAACTGGACCAGGTTCAGAAAAAAAGGGATTTTAGAATGCTCAGGACTAAATAGGACTTCTATATCACACCTACTCATCTTAAGGCTCAAATATCATTGTAGACGAGGGGAAATAAAGACTGCAGAAATAGTGGATGACTGCAAGGAAGTTGTATTCTGAGCACACTGGTGCAGGTGCACATATGAGCTCACAGTAGTTCTTCCAGTATGAACTCAAGCCAGAAAAAACCCAAGCTTGGAGGTGGGCACAGAGGCTTACCCTAGCTGAGGAACTCCTGGAGACTGCTAACTGCTCGGAGAGGAAAAGTTAGATTTCTTTTGGGATATGGCTCATGCTAGGTCAACTATATTCCACTGGAAGGGTACACATTCAAAAACACAAAGTGATCTTGATTGGTTAAAAAAAAAAGACACAGTGGTAGGTAGATAGGAAATGGAGAAGAACTGTGAGGAGTCGGGGGAAGGATGAATAGCATAAAAATACATTGTATAAAATTCTTAAAGAAATAATATAAATATTTAATTCGACATAATAATAATTTTTGAGCACTTATGGTATACTATGTTACTTCAGAGCAACCTAATGAACTAATCTTCCTAATATTCTATTGTATAGTAAACCAGGCTGGCTAGATTCCTCTCTGGGTAGAAGAGTTTGTCATCTGACCACTTGCATTTCTACCCCAGGATTTACGAACTCTTACAAGTTGTTCACCGACCACCATATGTGTACACACATGTGTGTGCCCTCATAAATGTAATAAAAGTAAAAACTTAGAAAGTATAATAAACCAGCTTACCAAAAGATATAGAGATAGTAATCTGACACTTGTACTGTGCTTTTCTGGCTATAGAGAACATACTTTCCTGCCTCTTAGTATTTTTCTAATGTCCAGAATCCTTTGATTTACCCCAGCTTAAGCTGAGATCCCAAATACAACATCATCAAAGTGTAAAACTAGAGAGCGCCTTACAGGAAAGGGTACAGAATCACATAAGTTAAAACTTGAAAGGCATAACATTGTGTGTGTGTGTGTGTGTGTGTGTGTGTGTGTGAATCTTAGTTGATATATTTGGATCTGTAGAGAAGAAATAAATGCAGATAAAAATACTCTTTTTCCTGCCTTCTGTGCTATGTATATTCCACTATTACAATGCAGTCTATTTAAGACACCTTTCTTATATCTGCCAGTTTTATTTTAAAGTCTTCTGATTTTGTTTTTGCTTATTTCCTATCTGCAGTCCTTCCTATCCACCTTAAACCATTGCTTCTGGTCCCAAGGCTTATAGCCTTTTTTGCTGCATTGCAATGACCTCATTTCTGGATCCTTGATTCTTACTGGCTAGGTCTATAATTTTGAGAACCAAGCTTTAAAAAGTCAACTTTTATTTTTTAACCACTACTAGAAAAGGCTGTAATGGTTCTCTAGTGTTTTATGACCAAGTTTAGATGCCTTCAGATGTCACAAAGAGTCTGACAGGCTCTTATTTTAGACACCTGGGTTACACAGGTGGCTTCTGCTTCTATGAAGGTCTTCCTTTGCTGTTGGCTTGGCAGACACTTGTTTATCCTTTAAGAATGGGAGTACCTCTCATGGCAGTGAAACTTCTTTTGCAGCCTTAAGTGCCATATTCACCTCTTTGTTGTTGCCTCTTCTATTCACTGTAAACCTTAACTACCTGCTTCTCCCTTGTTATTGGTGTCAGTCTTTTATGTCTTACAATAAGTTCTACATAGCAGTGACTATTGTAGCTTCTCTAAGGGAATGCCTGGCATAAAATTGGTGCTCATTAAATGATTATTGAATTAAGTAAATGAGAGGTGAGCAAAACCAGAAAACATGATAGGATTTTCAGGGCCAGTCAGAGGAGATTGAAAATACTTTTTCATGTTGTGTGTGAAGTATTTTAGGAAAATTAGTCACACAGGAACTGGATATAGTACTGTCTTTGCACTGGTGCATATTGTTTATCTTCCCTGGATTGCCATTGCTTTACTACTTTGCTCCTTCTGTTCAAAGTATGTCCTCTATTTAGGAGGAGATTTTTAAAGCCCATGGAAAAGGTAACTGGATTTTGTCTCACAAAGTAAATTATTGTCTGAGTCTGCAGTGTTTGTGAGATAGCTGTATCAGAGTTGTAGAAAAAAAAAGTATCTTCCTGAAAGATTTTAACTGCTAAGTTAATCATCATCCACTGATTAGTTCCACTTGAGTTATCTTGAATTTTAAAGAAGGATTTAATAAGAGATATTCAAATTTTACTTATAATTAGAGAAGGATATGGCATGCATAGGCATTATTTTCTCATGCGGCAAAACCACTGTTTGGTATGACTAAGACCTTAAGCACACATGCATATACTTTTTACACTTTTACTTATATTACATATTAAAAGTGGTGTGTTTGAGGTTTAGCTACACAAGCAGAAATATTTCACATTTAATCATCCAAAAAGAGGAGAAAAAATTTTGTCATTACATTTATTGATTTCTATATTGAAGTCACAATAAACAAGGTCAATTTTGAGCAATGTTATGATGGTATTGGCTGCAGAGGTGAAAAGAGACTGACAACCCGCTCTTGCAAAACCTGTGTTTCGCGGCTGCAGTACAGCACTAAATCCTTCCAATTCCGAGCCTACCATTTTCCAGACTCAGCAATGAGAGGAGTAGAGGGTACAAGGTCTTTCTACTAAGGATATTGGAAGGTATAGAAGACAGACAGGTTAATTATTCTGAATGGCTAAAATTATTGAATCAGAAATACATGAAAATACTATAGAAACATAGAAAAAACACTTAAATGTGTCCTCATAGCTAGGGAATCAGATGTGTAATTTTGCCAGAGAATCTCAGAAAAGGCTTTATGGTGTACATGAGAGATTGATTTGAGATTTGAAAGACAATTGGGAAACTGCCAAATAAAGGAGGTTCTGGCTGAGAGTAGAGTAATTTCAGAGACCTGAAAATAACCCACTGCTGCTGGAGCATAAAGTGTAAGTTGAGAGAGCCATGGGAGATGAAGCTGAAAAATATGGGAAGGTGCCAGGATTTTATTTGTTATGCTAGGTTGTTTAAATGTTGGGCTTCAGGGAACCCTAAAAGCTATTTTTTGATATTGTAGCTCTGCATGTGAGAAATTGTTTAGTCAGCAATGTGCAGAGTGGTTTGGTGGAGTGGAATGGCTGTTGGAGAGATGGGTGAGGTGTGCATTGACAGAGAACAGTGAGAGGTGGTGAACGGGCACAGTGGCAGTGTGGGTCCAAAAGTGGGTCCACTGTGAGGGTTACCACAAGAGCCAAAAGGCCTTTATTACTGCTGAGATTTAGGTTAAGACACAATGGGAGTCCAATGTGCTTAGATAGACTCTTAGGTGTCTATCTGTAAAAATAAAGCAGAGAAAAGAGAAGAAAAGGCACTTCAGTCTCCTCATTTTACCCCCAACTCACTTTGTTGTCTTTCCCAGAACATTGTGGTCAATGCAGAATTATCTGTCTGCACAGCAAACATGAAGGTCCTTGAAGGTTTTATGTATGTATGTATGTATGTATGTATATATAAACAGTGATATATATATATCACTCCATCACTCCATCATCACCATTTAGGGTGGTTAAGTACTTCCTGTTAATTCAGGTGTACATTTCACTTTTCCCCTACTTATTAAAAAGCAAGCAAGACTATGTTAAAGATCAGCCTCTACTGTCTCAAATTTTGAATTTATTTTTAATTCACAAGTAATTGGATAGGTAAGTATAGTTTGTGATTCTCAAGAGTAGCTTATTTTAAAAATCTTTTCCTATTCTCAGCCAAACTGAGAATTCTGTAGTGGTGCAGGTTTTTCTTTTGTATATATACATATGTGTGTGTATGTGTATGCCACTAGAAGATTGGTTAACCTGTCTCTCCCTCCTCTCTCTCTCTCTCTCTCTCTCTCTCTCTCTCTCTCTCTCTCTCTCTCTCTCTCTCTCTCTGTGTGTTTTCTGTCTCTGTCTCTCCCTGGACACACACACACACACACACACACACACACACACACACACACACACACACAGTGTTTAATGGCAAGGGTTTGGCTCAGAGCTGCAAGTCTAAAATTGCAAACAAACAAGGGTATACTTATCTAGGATGAAGGACACAGGCACACAGCTGTAGAGGTTATCACTTAGTGTCTTTATGGGAAATGCCCTTGAAGCAATATATGAAGCAGGAAACGAAAAGCTATTCTTAAAAATCAAAGTGGCATACTTTTTTATTTTATTGAAGAATAGCTTCTGTTAAATGATAAATTACTTTGTTTTTTGCAACTTATATTTTTTTACACTTGTATGAACATATCTACTATATAAACATTACACTTGTTTAAACATATCTAATAAATTGGGAAAACTATTTTTTTTTTTTGTGAAAGTGTTTCTCTGTGTAACAGGACTGGCTGTCCTGGAACTAGCTGTGTAGACCAGGTTGGCTTTGAATTCAGAAATCCATTTGTCTTGTCTCCCGAGTGCTGGGATTAAAGGCTTGCACCACCAACTTTAAAGAAGGCTCAGTGCTAGAAAGCTGGCTACTCTTTGCCTTATGAGAGCAATCATTGGCTAAATTCCTTAGTAGAAGGAAGATTATATCATGTTGAGCTGGACTTTGAAGCAGGAGAGGAAGGTTATTCTCCAGATGTGCATGCATTTACCGGCTGCAGGAGTCATGCAATTTAAGAGACTATACTCTAATTCCTACAGCCAGGGTGTTCCATGATTATGCCTCTGCTCCTTCTCCGTGTTTGTTTGTTCATTTAGATCTTGATATGTTTATTAAACTGCTAAGCTACTCTGCTAGCTGGCTTTGAACTTCTTATCTTTTTGCCTCACCTTTCAAGTGTGGATATCACAGGGTTGA
This sequence comes from Sigmodon hispidus, assembly GCA_004025045.1. Lineage (NCBI taxonomy): Eukaryota > Metazoa > Chordata > Mammalia > Rodentia > Cricetidae > Sigmodon > Sigmodon hispidus. The sequence continues at coordinate 36,273 of PVIH01018928.1, forward strand.
ACTACCGCCATGCTGGACTTTGTGCTTTGCTCAAGATCCTTCTTTTTTAAAAAACACATATTCTTATTTTTTTGAGATTATAATTACATAGTTTTTCTCTTTCCCTTTCTACTCTTCAACTCCTCCTATATACCTTTACCTTGCTGTTTTTCAAACCCGTGGCTTCCTTTTCTATAATTGTTATTAGGTGTTTGCATATGTATTCATATGTATTCCTAAATATAGGAAAACAACTTTCCTCAGACTGTATGATGTTACTTAGATGTTTTCAGATCTTTCCATTTGATAGTAGATATCCAATTACTAGACTTTTCCCTGAGGAAGACTATTTCTTTTGCTTCCAGCATTCCTTAGTTACTTTCAGTTCTTTGTCTAGATTTGAGGTCATGGGAGCCTTCCACCTTTCATGTTAGCATGGTGATGACTACTGATGTCTTCCTTGTTTCTTTAAACAGCATACAGTGCTCTAGGAAAACGGCTCAGTTTATATGGAGTTTGCTGCCCAAACATGAGTTCAAGTATGTAGCACCCATGTGTGTTGCTGCTTGTGTTGGGAATTCCAGCACTATAAAGACAGGAGGATCCTTAGGATCTTACTGGCCAGCTCAAGACAAATCAGGGAGTTCTCTTAGGGAGAGAGCTTATCCAAAGAATAAGGCAAAAAACAAGGAGAAAACACCCTCTGTCTTTCCTTGTCCTAAA
>PVIH01018929.1:0-36968 GCA_004025045.1 Sigmodon hispidus
TTCTGTTTCCTCTTCATTGCTCAGTTCAGGTCTTGTATTTGTAAGATCGCCACTCTCTTCTGGAGTTACCATGTTGCCCTTTGTATTATTATGTAATTTCTTGCACTGACGTTTGCCCATGGCTTCAGTGGTTCACGATTAGATGGGTCCTGGTCAGTTGTGGCACTTGGGTTTGTGTGTCTCCTGTCACCTCTCTGGTAAGGGTTTGATTCTGTCTTTCAGAGACCCCTGCAATTGTTGGTTCACTCAGTTCGAGGTCGTAGTGGGGAGCTGTGCAGATTCCCTCAGCAGGAGCTGTGGGTGTGGCCAGGGGCAGAGTTCAGCTGCCCCTGCTCCAGAGTGTGCTGGGACTCCGCAGAGAGCGCCCGGTCCTGGGAGCAGAACTGGAAGCAACGGGAGCTCAACTCTCCTTCCCAGGCCAGGATACAGGTGCTGAGGCCTGCTGAACCCTCCTCACCTTTGGTCAGGGTCCGAATCTGCCCCTCAGAGACCCCTGCAGTTGGTTCGCTCAGTTCGCTTAGTTCGAGGTCGTAGTGGGGAGCTGTGCAGATTCCCTCAGCAGGAGCTGTGTGTGTGGCCAGAGGCAGAGATCAGCTGCCCCTGCTCCAGAGTGCGCTGGGACTCTGCAGAGAGCACCGGTCCCGGTGGCGGAACCGGAAGCAATGGGAGCTCAACTCTCCCTCCCAGGCCAGGATACAGGCGCTGAGGCCTGCCGAACCCTCCTCACCTCTGGTCAGGGTTCGAATTTACCCCTCAGAGACCCCTGCAGTTGGTTCGCTCAGTTCGCTCAGTTCAAGGTTGTAGTGGGGAGCTGTGTAGATTCCCTCACCAGGAGCTGTGGGTGTGGTCAGAGGCAGAGATCAGCTGCCCCTGCTCTAGAGTGCGCTGGGACTCTGCAGAGAGCACCTAGCAAGAAATTTTATTACTACATTGCTTAGATATGAGGAGAGTGGGTGGGCAGCATTGTTTTTTCCTCATTTTAGTGGGATCGCTTTGAGTTTCTCTCCATTTAGTTTAATGTTGGCTATTGGCTTGATTTATATTGCATGTATTATGTTTAGGTGTGTTTCTAGTGTCCCTACTCTCTCCAAGAACTTTTTCATGAAGGAGTGTTGGATTTTTTTTAAGGTACATCTGTTGAAATATTTCATTTAATATTTTCTTTTTTTAAATATTATGAACAAAGAAGTCACACTTTCTATCCTTGTATATCCTTATTCAAGGTCCCTTCCCCCTCCCACCACATCAGGTCATTCTCTCTTCTCCACCACTCCCCATCCCCCCACTGGACAGGTGCCAGGCAGTCCCAAGGTCACATAGTCCCAATATTGCTTAGTTCAGCCTCCACTCCTGGCAGATCCAGTTTTCTCCCCCCAACCTCAAGAGTGAGTCAGGTGTTCCTCTAGGGGGAGTGGGATCCAAGGATCAGTCCAAGGTGTTTCTGATCCAAAGCTGTTCAGTGGTTGTGGTTTGCAGCTTAGGCATGCTTTGCTTTTTTCTTGTTTTTTGTTTGTTTGTTTGTTTGTTTATAGTCCACTAATGAGTGAGTACTTCCCTACTCATCTTTCTGGGTTTGTGATACCTCGCTCAGGAGGATAGTCTCCAAATCCATCCATTTGCTTGCAAATTTTAGGATATCATTTTTTCTTACTGCTGAGTAGTACTCTGCCCTGGCCAGCAGGGTCTTCAGCGTGGACCTAGACCTGGGAATGAAACAAATGGAAGGCAGGAACACGAAAGAATGGAAGGACAAGACAAATCTCTCTGTTCAAGTCCTCTTAAGCTTTATTGTAACAAGCAATATTTATACAGAATCTCTGCCATGCAGGTAGCTGCGAAAAAGGGGTTGGGAAATACCAAAGAATGTGGCAAGCCTTTGAGGGAGAGTATGGAAATCTATCTGTTATCTGTTGAGGATCTAAAGGGTGTCACCTGCTGAGCTAAGGGAGCTGCAGGAGAAGGCTTGGGGGATGTCACCTGCTGAGCTAAGATGGTCAAGCCAGACTGTCAGGAGTCGAGGCTAAGCTACAAACAATAGGGAAAGTAGCCTTCTGGTAAATAGCTGCTGGCTAGCTATAGGAGCTAAAAAATAAGTTGGCTTTGGTTCCCAACAGTACTCCATTGTGTAGATGTACCACAGTTTGGTAATCCATTCTTTAGGTTAGAGACATCTAGGTTGTTTATAGGTTCTTCCTATTATAAATTATTTTGCTATGAACATAGTTGAGCTAATAATGCCTTTGGAGTGTGACTATGCATCTTTAGGGTATACACCCAGAAGTGGTATTGCTGGGTCCTAGGGGAGATTGTTTCTTAATTTTCTGAGAAACAGCCATACTGTATTCCAATGTAGCTGAACAAGCTTACACTCCCACCAACAATGGAGGAGTGTTCCCCTTGATCCATATCCTCTCCAGCATAGTCTGCACTCTGTGTCTTTTATCTTAGCCAATCTAACAGGGTATGAAGGGTAATGTTTCTCTTATTTCTTTTTCATCTCTTCTATCTTTAGTGTATAGAAGGGCTACTGATTTCTTTGAGTTAGTCTTGTGTACTGCTACATTGCTGAAGGTGTTTATCAGCTGTAGCAGTTCCTTGGAAGAATTTTGTGGGTCACTTATGTATACTATCATAACATCTGCAAATAGAGATAGTCTCACTTCTTCTTTTCCAATTTGTAAACCCTTAATCTCCTTTCATTCTCTTACTGCTTTAGCTAAAACTTTGAGAAATAACCCTAACCCTAACCCTAACCGTAACCCTTTATTTCTTTGTTGAATCTCTGTCTGTTTGAACTATCCAAGGGTGGAAGTGGATTATTGAAGTCTCCCATAATATTTGAAGTGTGATTTAAGCTTTAGTAGTTTTTCTTTTACATATGAAGCTGACCTTATATTAGGAACATAAATATTCAGGATTGAAATCTCATCTTGATCAATTTTTCCTGAGATGAATAAGTAATATCCATCATGATCCCTTTTCATTGATTATAGTTTTAAGTGTACTTTGTTAGATATTAGGTTGGCAACACCAGCATGTTTCTTGGAGCCAGTTGATTGGAAAACCTGTTCCCAACCCTATACTCTGAGCCTGTGTTTATCTTTGAAGTTGACAGAGCAGAGTCTAAAAATGAGACAGAATTAAGTCTCATTGAACATCCACTTTTATTCAGAATATAAGATAATATTTATTCTTGGTGTCCAGAAGAATCAGATGACTAAAATGTATAATCACAAGGAAAATTTGCAGCTGGCAAAAATATGTTTTCCATAGGGACATATAAATAATACCCAGTCATAATAAATAATCTGAAGTAAACATTTTTTATCTTCTCCACCTGGAGGATAAGAAAAATATAAGAACAATTCCATGTTTTGAAATAAAACTGAGGTCGTAAGATGCTTGTTGAAACCTTCTCACAAGCTCTCAGAATTCTTTCTACATGGCTCTATTCTTGGATCGTGTCCCAATATCTTGCCCTTTTTATTGTTAAAATATGTGATGTTTAGAGTGGTTTGAGATGCAGATAAATACAATAGCCATTTGATGCATGAGTATCTTATAGGTGAGCAAATTATAATACTAAAACAATAAACTCATTTTGTTTAATATTCTCCCACCAAAAACTATCTAAACTATGGCCAGTACTATAAGTAACATTATTATATTGATAAGAATAATTTAGAGAAGATAAAATAAACATATACTTAGTTGTTCCTGGATCCTAGAGAAGGTTAACTTATATTTGTCCTTTAACAGGAACATACAAGTCATAATATCTTATGGAAAGTGGAAGTGACTCAAACAATAATGTAAATGAAAACACAGTCATTTTTCTAGATGAATGAATGAGTCTGGAGTGGTCCCAAGGTCCAGTCATAAGCAGAGTTCATAGTAAAATAACTGTGTGTTGTACAGGGCCTTAACTTGGCCACTTGTTGGCAGAGTTGACTTTAGATAATATGGTCATCATTTATATCTCCTTTTGCTCTTTAGTTGAAAGTTTGTTATCTTTTGGTGACTTCTGCTGTCTCCTCACCCTCTGCATTTGTCCTTGATGTTCTGAGGCTAAAGGCACCAAAGTAGTATCCCCAGTGTTTCAATAGGTCCATCTGCAACTCCAGATGCATACCACTTCCCAATTCTCTTCAGGTGAAGTAAAAGCATGGCAGGTTAATTCATGAACTTGCTTATCTCCCTCTGCAATAAAATGAGGGAAGTTAGAGAGTGGATGAGTATGAGTCTATCGCTAGAAATAATCCTGCAGTAGAAGCAGAATCTGAAACAATATTTTACGCTTATGAATTAATTGAAGTAAATGAATCAAGGCAGTTAGCTCTACCTGTTGGCCTGAGAAAGAGAAAATATTAATAGATTGATGATTATCTGGATCATGAATTCCTACAAGACCCTTAAATGAACAATCAATAAAATAAGTATCTACCTGTGGAATGGAAGATGTTTGAACGTTTTTATAATCATAAATTCAATTTATATGAGAAAACCCCATGTCTTACCAGTTGGATAATATTTTTTTAACCTTTCTGTGAATAAAATTAGAAAGTACATTGAGTTCTGTAACAATCTCAAAAGCTGAATATTAGTTAAGGGTAATAGAGCAAGGATCAGATCCATATAATTGTTGACACTAGGTTCTTATCAGATTTTCTAATTTAATGTCAAAAGTAAAGTAAGCAGATGAGCAGCTTAGTATTTCATGGCCCTTAGAGTGTAAATAGATCCATTCCAATGATTTGTTTTTTTGTGCTATAATACCTGTAGGAAACAATTTGTTAGGGAAAATAATACAGTTAGAGGAAGTGAAGAATGTTCATTATACACAAATGCCTTTTTTCGACTGGTTTGTTTCTGTATCTTTCTGATATTCCAGCATTTTCCCAATATATGGCTACCGGTTTTTATTATATACCAAATAGAAGTCCTGCAACATCAGTTGCCCAATGTCACCCACAGTGCCAAACCATTAAAGCTAGGTAATGGTGGTTCATGCCTTTAGTCCCAGCACTTGGGAGGTAGAGGTAAGAGGATATCTGTCAGTTTGAGGCCATCCTAATCTACAAAACAAATTCTATTCTTCTCTATATTATTCCAATTTTAGTATATGTAATGCTGAAGCAAGCACTACAAAGCAAATTCAAGGACAGCCAGGACTGTTACACAGAAAACTCTGTCTCCCCCCAAATAATAACCAAACAAACCAAAAGGGTGGGAAGGTGGTTCTGTCCTCTGATATTCAAGACTATTTTTATTAAATATATATTACCACAAATCTCACTGCTAAGAGCCCCATGAACAGATGATTTTGCCTGAACAGAAGGGGAAAATACATTTTATTTTTGCTTTTTTATTGATTGTAAAGTTTGATTATTCAGTTTTTATTTATCCAAGAAATTAGCAACCTCTTCCTATTGATTACTATCCTCTTTATTTTTCTTAAATATTTTGATAACTATCCAAATTAATGTCCAACTGACCCACAAATTAAACAAGCTTATATGTCTTTTCAATATTCCATCCTTCTGAAGATCCTTCTTCAGGAAAGCAGGGATTATAAAAATGGAAAACTTGTAAGCAATTTATAGCTGTAATTTGGACACTTTTACTTTTTTCTTTAAAAAAAAAATGATCCATAAACTTGTCATGCAAGGCCTTCCTTGGTTTCTGGCCCATTATTCTCACTCACCTTCTGTGGGCCCCACCCCACTTCACTTATCTTATTGTCAATATCAGTTCCCTGATTTCTGCCAGACTTGTTTACTTCTCTAGAATTGCTGGAACTTGGAAGAGCCAAGCCTAAAAAGAGGGAAACTAAAGTCCCAAACAATAGCCAAAGTCAATCATAGCATCAGACAACTTATACTCTGAGTATTAAGAAAAAAACATGTGGACAAGTCACAGTAGGCAATAACATGTTTTCCATGAAGATATATCAACAAACAACAACAGCCAACTCTATTAAAAATCTGAAAGACTCTCTCTTTGATCTACTTTGCTTGGAAGGAGCAAAAAATACATTCTAAGGACAGCACCACATTGTAAATAATCTAAGGTCATGAGACACATGTCTTGTGTTGGAGTTTTCTTATAAGCACTAAGAATTTTCTCATAAAGACCATTATAACAATGGGGAGATCTGGAGAAGAGGGTGAGGTGTGTATGAATAGAACATATTCTCTACATGAATATAATTTCCAAAGATAACATTTAAATATTATACAAAATAGAAATGAATAAATGAAACATATCTTTTTATCCAAACCCACACACCTGTACATTGTACAGCAACTTGTAATCTAATTATAGGTTTTACTTTGCAATACTTAGCCTCTACTGGTTATAAGTAATCACAAATGCAAAACCTTAATGATTCTAGGAGAAAGTAAATAGTTTGGCAAGATGGGAGGCATTCAGACTTTGAAGTTTCTGAGTAAATTTTTAGTGAGCCCAAAATATCTCTAAAAATAAAATATGGCCAAAATGTATATTGATACAAAGAGAAGAAAACAGTGTTTATGTGCCACTGCTTCAGGGGTAGACTTCATTGGAAGTTGAGTGGGTGCTCTGTTTTGCCATAGAAGTAAAAGTACTTTAATGAGTCAGAATAGACATCACATACTAACTATAGTCCAGAAAGGTTTTGATTACCTAAAATTTGTGAATCTATAATAAAACATCAGTTGAATTATTTTTTATTACAGGGATATTTCTTTAAATAGGTCAATTGATATTAATGCAGTTATGTCAAAATTTAACACAAATGATTGTAATACATAGGAATTTGCACAAATTATAATAATGTGCTTAGCAAGTGGTTTTCTAGGCAGTCTTAGTCCCTGTGTGGTCTATTGCTACTGCAAAAAAGTGAAAGTAAAGGATTTAATTTGCACCTCATCATAAAAACGTGTATATTTTTTGGCTTTTGAGACAGCATATTTCAAAATATTTATGTTTCAACTTTGAAAAGACAGTTCTGTGTCCAGAGGGGAATCAGAGGTGAGCAGATTTTAGCTCATGGGCTGCCCATCTGGAGAATTCCTCTCTGGAGCTGGGGTCACATCCAAGGGTCTGATCTCAGACTCTTGCTAACAGAAAGGCCCCATACTTTAGCTGGGAGGGGCTTTGCTCAACAACCCCTAAGAGAATGGACGTCCACTAGCCAGGACTCGACTTCAGGGCCATCTGCATCATCACAGATGGACTGATGCCTTTGAAATGCAGAAATGTGTTCAGAGTAGAGTCAGAGATCCTATAGACTCCTTGTTCAGAGCAGACAGGTGACATCCAAACCCTCTAGCCACAACTGACTAGGAGCTGACTAAGGGTGAACCACTGAAGCCATGAGCAGATGCCAGTGCAAGAATATATATAACAATATAAAGAACAACAAGGCAACAACAGAAGAAAATGGTAATTCTATATCACCAAGACCTGAGGAGACCAATGAGGAGACAGAAGGAAACAAAAGCAAAAATACCTTTATGAAGATTATAGAAGCCTTAAAACAGGATATAAAAAATTCCCTTAAACAGATAGGAGAAAATAGAAACAAAAATTGGAAAAGATGAATAAATCCTTGAAAAAAAAACCAAGAAATGGAAAACCAAAAAATGAAAGAAACATTCCAGAAAGGAAGAATGGAAATTGAAGCAATAAAAAAGGCACAAAATGGGGCAAAGGTGAAAATAGAAAATCTGAAAAAAAGAGTTGCAGCTACAGATACAAGCATAACCAACAGAATCCAAGAGATAGAATGTCTGAAGTAGAAGACTCAATAATAGAAACAGATACATCAGTCAAAGGAAACACTAAAAACAAAAAGCCATAACACAAAATGTTCAAGATACTTGGGACACCATGAGAGGATCTAATGTGAAAATAATAGGAATACAAGAAGGAGAAGAATACCAGCTCAATGACACAAATAATGTATTATATAAAATCATGAAAGAAAACTTTCCCAACCTAAAAAAAAATTCCACAAAGATACAAGAAGCTTACAGGATACCAAATAGATGAACCCCATAAAAAGGATGCAGGCCATATAATAATCAAGCCACAAAACATACAGAAAAAAATTTTAAGAGCTGCAAAAGAAAAGGGTGAATTTACCTATAAAGGCAGACCCATCAGAATATCAACTGACTATTCAATGGAAACAAGGAAAGCAATGGTCAGTTTTACAGACACTAAAAGAGCATGGCTGCCAACCTAGACTACAATACCCAGTAAAACTATCAATCACCATAGATGGAGTAAACAAAATATTTCATCACAAAGTCAGACTTAAACAATACCTATTCACAAATCTGGCCCTTTAGAAAGCATTAGAGAAAAATCTCCAACCCAAGGATTCCAGATACACCAATGAAACACAATCGATAATTCAACAGAAGAAAAGCCCAATGAAAGGAAATACATATAAGATGCCACCAAAAATAACAGAAAATATCAATAAATGGTCACTAATACCCCTTAATATCAATGAACTCAATTCCCCTATAAAAAACACACACACTAACACGATGGATATAAAAATAGAAGCCATCTTTCTTCTGCATACAAGAAATACACCTCATCCTTGAAGATAGACACTGGTTCAGAGTACAGTGTTAGAAAAAGATTTTCCAATAAAATGACCTTAAGAAAAAAGCTGGTGTTGCCATCGTAATATCTAGCAAAGTAGACTTCAATCTAAAATCAATTAAAAGAGACCAGGATGGACATAACTTATTCATCTCAGGAAAAAATGATCAAGATGAGATTTCAATCCTGAATATTTATGCCCCTAATATAAGGGCACCTATCTGTAGATTGTTTAAGAATTACCATTTTTACTATGTTGATCCTACATATCCAGGAACATGGGAGATCTTTGCATTATCTGATATCCTCTTCAATTTTTTTCTTCAATGACTTAAAATTTTTGTCAAATAGATCTGTTCCACCATGGACTGGCATCTTGGATCCCACTCCCTCTAGTGGAACACCTGACTCAGTCTTGATGTTGGGGGGTAGAAACTGGATCTGCCAGGAGTAGATGCTGAACTGAGCCATATTAGGACATTGGGACATTGGGACCTTGGGACCTCCTGCCCTTGCTGAGGAAGAATGGGGAGATGTGGAGAAGAGAGTGTGACTGAATGGGGTGGGAGGGAGAAGGGAACTTTAACAAGGACATACACAGTTAGAAAATGTGACTTTATTCATAATAATAAAAACAAGAAGTAAAACAAGGGCACCTATCTATGTAAATAAAGCTCAAATCCAACATCAATTCTCACACTCATATAGTGGGAGACTTCAATACCCCACTTTTACCCTTGAATAGGTCAACTAGACAGAGACTCATCAGAGAAGTAAGGAGTCTACAAAGGTTATGAAGCAAATGGATTTAATAGATCATTTCAGAATCTTACACCAAAACTCAAAAGATTACACATATTTCTCAGCACCATGTGGAACTTGCACTAAAATTGACGACATAATTAGTCATACAGCAAATAACAATAGATACAAAATTAATCCCTTATATCATATCAGACCACCATGGCCTAAAGTTAGAGTTCAACAACATCAAAAACCAAAGAAAGCCTTCCAAGTCATGGAAACTAAACATCTTTACATTGAAACACTTCTGAGTCAAAGAAGAAGTTAAGAAAGAAATATGAATAAAGCCCTAGAGAGATCAGGATACAGGAAAATATCTCAATATAATAAAGGCAATTTACAGGAAGCCGACAGCCAACATCAAACTTAATGGAGAAAAACTCAAAGCAATCCCACTAAAATCAGGAACTAGACAAGGATTTCCTCTCTCCCCTTATCTATTCAATATAGTTCTCAAAGTTTTAGCTAAAGCAATAAGGGAACAAAAAGAGATTATGAGGAAAGAAATTGGAAAAGAAGTAAAGCTATCTCTATTTGCAGATGATAAGATTGTACATAAGATTGTACATATAAGTGACTCATAAAATTCTTCCAAAGAACTTCTACAGTTGATAAACACCTTTAGCAATGTAGCAGGATACAAGATTAACTCAAAGAAATCAATAGCCCTTCTACACTAAAGATAGAAGAGCTGAAAAAGAAATAAGGGAAATATTACACTTCATAATAGCAGCAAATAGTATAAAATACCTTGGAGTAACTATAACAAAAGATGTAACAGACCTATTTGACAAAAATTTTAAATCACTGAAGAAAGAAATTGAATAGGATATCAGAAAATGGAAAGCTCTCCCATGTTCCTGGATAGGTAGGATCAACATATTAAAAATGGCAATTCTACCAAAGGCAATCTACAGATTCAATGCACTGCCCATCAAAATCCTAACACAATATTTTTGGGACCTTGAAAGAACAATACTCACTTTCATTTGAAATAACAGGAAAGCCAGGATTGCCAAAACAACTCAACAAAAGAACCTTAGGAGGCATCAACATCCCTGACTTCAAGTTATACTATAGAGCTACAGTTATAAAAACAGCCTGGTACTGGCATAAAAACAGACTTGTGGATCAATGGAACAGAATTGAGGATTCAGACATTAACTCAAAAACTTATGAACACCTGGTCTTTAACAAAGAGGCCCAAAATATTCAATGGAAAAAAGATAGTATCTTTAACAAATGGTGTTGGCATAGCTGGATGGTAGTGTGTAGAAAAATGCAAATAGATTTGAGCCTGTCACCCTGCACAAAACTCAAATCCAAGTGGATCAAAGACCTCAACATAAACCCAGCAACTTTGAAGTTGATAGAAAAGAAAGTGGGAAATACAATTCTACGAATTGGCACAGGTGACCACTTCCTGAATATAACACCAGTGGCACAGACACTAAGACCAACAATCAGTAAGTGCAACCTCCTGTAGCTAAGAAGCTTCTTTAAAGCTAAGAACACTGTCAATAGGACAAAATGACAGCCTACAATATGGGAAAAGATTTTCACCAACCCTACAAGTGATAGAGGCATGATCTCTAAGATACATAAGGAACTCAAGAATATAGAGCCCAAAACCTTGAATAACCCAATTAAAAAATGGGGTTCAGATCTAAAAAGGGAATTCTCAGTAGAGGAATTACAAATGGCTGAAAGGCACCTGACAAAGTGCTCATCATCTTTAGCTATCTAAGAAATGCAAATCAAAACAACTTTGAGATACCACCTAACACCTGTTAGATTGGCTAAGATAAAAGGCACAGATAACAGCCTATGCTGGAGAGGATGTGGAGCAAGGGGAACACTCCTCCATTGTTGGTGGGTGTGTAAGCTTGTTCAGCCACTTTGGAATGCAATATGGCAGTTTCTCAGAAAATTGAGAATCAATCTCCCCAAGGACCCAGCCATACCACTTCTGGGTATATATCCTAAAGATGCACAGTTTTTAGCTCAACTATGTTCATAGCAGCGCTATTTGTAATAGCAAGAACCTGGAAGCAAACTAGATGTCCCTCAACTGATGAATGGATTAACAAACTGTGGTACATCTACACAATGGAGTACTACTCAGCAGTAAGAAAAAATGATATCCTAAAATTTGCAGGTAAATGGATGTATTTAGAGAATATCCTCCTGATCAAGGTATTAGGAACTCAGAAAGATAAGCAGGAGATGTACTCACTTATTAGTGTACTCTAAACAAACTAACAAACAAACAAGAAAAAAGTAAATCATGCCCAAGCTGCAAACCACAACCACTGAACAGCTTGGGATCAGAAACACCCTGGACTGACTCCTTGGATCCCATTCTCCCTAGAGGAACACCTGAGTCACTCCTGAGGGAGGGGGGAGAAATCTGGATCTGCCTGGAGTGGAGACTAAACTAAGCAATATTGGGTCATTGGGTCCATGGGACTGTCTGCTGCCTGCCCAGGGAGGGGATGGGGAGTTGTGGAGAAGAAAGAATGACCTGATGTGGTGGGCGGGGGAAGGGATCTTGAATAAGGATATACAAGGATAGAAAGTGTGACTTCTTTGTTCTTAATTTAAAAAAAAAAATCAAAGACTTGGTAGAATTTAATGAAAATTACTCAACAACATATCCAAAGTAATGGGACGCAATGAAAGCAGTCTTAAGAGGAAAATTCATAGCACTAGATGCCTATAACAAAAAGCTAGAGATATCCCTCTTTAGAGACCTAACAGCACAGCAGAAAACCTTAGAACAATTAGAAGCCAACTCACCAAGAAAGAGTAGATGGCAGGAAGTAATCAAACTTAGAGCTGAAATCAATATAACTGAAACAAAAGGAATAAAACAAAGAATCAATGAATCAAAGAGTTGGTTCTTTTAGAAAGTTAACAAGATAGATAAACCCTTATTCAACCTACCAAAAACCAGAGAGAGAGAATATCCAAATCAACAAAATCATAAATGAAAAGGGGGACATAACAACAGACCCTCTTGGAAATCCAGAGAATTATCAGATTGTACTTTGGAAATCTATACTATACAAAAATGAAATAAAAAAAAAACCTAGAAGAAATTGAAAACTTTTTAGACAGGTATCATTTACCAAAATTAAATGAAGATCAGATTATATACCTAAATAGACCTATAACCCTAAAGAAAATTGAAGCTGTCATTAAAAATCTCCCAAATAAAAAAAAAAAAAAACCCAGGTCTTGATGGTTTCAGTGCAGAATTGTATCAGACATTCAAAGAAGAACTACTACCCCTACTCCTCAAATTTTTTCATACTGTGGAAATTGAAGGAATATTGCCAAACTCTTTTTATGAGGCCTCAACCACCCTAATACCCAAGTTATTCAAAGATGCAACAAAGAAAGAGAATTACAGACCAATTTTCCACATGAAAATTGATGCAAAGTTTGCCAACAAAATTCTGGCAAACCATTTACAACAACATGTAAAACATGTCATTCACCATCATCAAGTAGGCTTCATCCCAGTAATGCAGAAATGGTTCAACATACGACAAACTACAAATGTCATCAATCACATAAACATATTGAAGGATAAAAACCCCACAAAATTATATTCTTAGATGCTCAAAAAGCCTTTGACAAAATCCAACACTCCTTTATGATAAAAGTCCTGGAGAGATCAAGAACACAGGGAAGATATCTAAATTTAATAAAAGCTATTTACAAAAAGCTGGTGGCCAACATTAAACTAAATGGAGATATACTGAAAGCAATCTCACTAAAATCACAAACTAGACAAGGCTGTCCTCACTTCCCTTATCTATTCAATATAGTTCTAAAAGTTTCAGCTTAAGCAATAAGAGAACACAAGTAAATAAAGGGGATATAAATTGGTAAAGAAAAAATGAAATTATCTGTATTTGCAGATGTTATGGTTGCATACATAAGTGATTCACAAAATTCTATCAGGGAACTTGTGTAGCTGATAAACACCTTCAGCAATGCAGCAGGATATAAGATTAACTCAAAGAAATCATTTGCCTTCCTATACACTAAATATAAAAGGGCTGAAAAAGAAATGAGGGAACCCCTACCTTTTATAATAGCTGCAGATATCATTAAATACCTTGGAGTAACTACAACCAAAGAAGTACCAGATCTATTTGACAAAATCTTTAAATCACTGAAGAAAGAAATTGAAGAAGGTATGAGAAAATGGAAAGATCTTCCATGTTCCAGGATAGGTAGAATCAACATAGTAAAAATGGCATTTCTATCAAAAGCAATCTATAGGTTCAACACACTTCCCATTAAAAACCCAGCACAATTTTTCACAGGCCTTGAAAGAGCAATACTCAATTTCATTTGAAATAACAGGAAATCCAGGGTTGCCAAAACAATTTTGCTCAAAATAAGAACCTCATGAGGCACCACTATCCACAACTTAAAGTTATACTGTAGAGCTCCAGTAATAAAAACAGCCTGGTATTGGCATAAAAACAGACTTGTCAATAAATGGAATCGAATTGAAGATGCTGATATTAACCCACACACCTATAAACACCTAATCTTTAACAAAATCACCTACAATATTCAATGGAAAAAAATATCTTCAACAATAAGTGTTGACATAGCTGGATGGTAGTGTGTAGAAAAATGAAAATAGACCCAAACCTATCACCCTGCACTAAACTCAAATGCAAGTGGATCAAAGACCTCAACATAAAGCCAGACACAATGAACTTGATGGAAAAGAAAGTGGGAAATACCCTCCAACACATTGGCACAGGTGACCAATTCCTAAATATAACACCAGTAGCACAGACACTATGAACAACAATCAATAAGTGGGACCTCCTGAAACTGAGATTCTTCTGTAAAGCCAACCACACAGTCAATAAGACAAAATGATAGCCTACAGAATGGGAGAAGATTTTCACCATCCCCACAAATGACAGAGGACTAATCTCTAAAAAATATAGAGAACTCAAGAAAGGCACCCAAAGCCATAATTAACCCAATTCAAAAATGGGTTTTAGAACTAAAAAGGAAATTCTCTGCAGAAGAATTACAAATGACTGAAAGGCACTTGAAAAAGTGCTCAACATCTTTAGCCATCAGTGAATTGCAAAACAAACCAAATTTGTTATACCATTTTAGAACTGTCAAAATGACTAAGATTAAAAACACAAATGGCAGCATTTGCTGGAGAGGATGTGAAGCAATGGGATCACTCCTCCATTGTTGGTGGGAATCTAAGTTGATCTGGCACTCTGGAATGCAGTATGGTGGTTCCTCAGAAAACTGGGATACAATTTCCCCAAGAATCCAGCAATTTCACGACTGGGCATACACCTTAAAGATGCACTTTTGCTCTCTAAAGGCATTAGTTCAACTATGTTCATAGCAGCATTATTTGTAATAGCAAAATCTGGAAATAACCTAGAT
The DNA here is from genome assembly GCA_004025045.1 of Sigmodon hispidus. NCBI lineage: Eukaryota > Metazoa > Chordata > Mammalia > Rodentia > Cricetidae > Sigmodon > Sigmodon hispidus. The sequence continues at coordinate 14,860 of PVIH01018929.1, forward strand.
GCCCCTCAACTGAAGAATGAATTAACAAACTGTGGTACATCTACACAATGGAGTACTACTCAGCAGTATGAAAAAATGATATCTTAAAATTTGCAGGCAAATGAATGGATTTTTAGAATACTCTTCCTAGTGAGGTATCACAAACCTAGAAAGATAAGCAGTGGATGTACTCACTCATTAGTGTACTTTAAACAAAAGCAAAGCATTCCTCATCTGTAAACCACAACTACTGAATAGCTTAGGATCTGAAACAACTTGGATTGATAACTTGGAGCCCATTCCCTCCAGACCAACACCTGACTCAGTCTTGATGCTGGGATGAGGAAAGCAGATCTGTCTGGAATAGATGCTGAACTAAGCCACTTTGGGAACTTGGGACCTCCTGCCCTTGCTTAGGAGAAACGATAGTGACTTGGAGGGATGGGAAGGGTAAGGGAGTTTGACTAAGGAGATACATGGTTAAAAAAACCGAATCTTTATTCATAATAAAAAAGAAATTATTATGTTTAAAGGTAATAAGTAAAAAGTTAAGTGTCAAATTTTTAAGTAATTCTCACAATCATAAACACAACAGTGTAATTCATACTCATGGGTGAGTATGCATATATCTATACCCATGTGCTCAAGAGCACATGCATGTTATTGTGTCCACATGAGAGAGATAGAAAGAGGGAGAGAGACATAGAGACAGACAGAGATAGAGACAGAGAAAGAAGATACAGACCAAGAATATAAACAATACTTCAGGCTTCTAAGCATCTAGTCAGGAGTAATGAGTATTTATGAAGCTAAATGAAAGAAATTAGAAACTTTATTTTGACAAGTTATCATGAAAAATTATAATTCCTGCAATGTGAATTTAGGCTTTTAGTTGAGTTGTTTAAAACAGAGATCTTTTTCACAGTTAGCTTAACCACATAGTTTTTATGCAACACATATGACTGACTGTTCCATGTATCTCCAAATGTAGAAAAATATTGGTGAAATTTTGTAGATCAACAAAAAGATGGCAAACTAGTGTCTTTCAGCAGTATATCCCCAGATCCTTGTGACTGGCTTGTAAAGAAAAGGATATGGGACGACAGGGGCATGAGGTCAATTAATGGACAGGTAAAAGAGCAATGGAAGTTCTTCACTGAGCTAATAATAGAAAGAAGTAACTGGCCCAGCTACTGTTACTACTCTAAGCATTCATTTTGATTGTTTCACTCTTGTATTAAGAGAATACAGTGGAGATTATCAACTGGCTTGCTTGGTTGATTGAGGTGTGCTGTCACGTAGCCTGATTTCCTACTCTGCTTCTGCGGAGGACAGGAGGGAAAACTGGGTTTCTGTGGCTGATGAGCTTAGGGATACTAATTGTAGGTCCAGGGAATTCTTGTTTGCCAAATATATGATGATGTTATGTCTATGAGACATGCTGGACATTATTATCAGTTACCACAATAGCCAGCACCCTTATCAACTCCAGTGAAAATTACTAATGTTTTTCCAACTGCTAATGCAGTTAAAACTAAATTCTATAAAAATTTGGAAAGAGATATTCATGAATATTTCTAAAATCAAAATCAGTAAAATGAATGAAAGTGTTATTAAATGTTATTGAAATGTTATTCAAAAAAATGGAAGTCATTTAAGAATTATCCTTAGGGGTTAATTAATGTTTTTCTTAAAGTAGGACTCTTCTAAACTAAGTAAAGCAATCAAGGATCCAGAAAAACAATTGAGAGAACACAGTGGGAAATTTTATCTTGTCACAAAACAATCTACCAGTATATTCATGTAGAATAAAGTTAAATGCAATTATTACTTATTAAAAGGGTTTGCTTTAATTCATAGATTATATTTAACTTAGAAATGTATAGTTTAGATCAGTTTTACCTCAGATCTGCTTGACTATGTTAGAGGTTTTGATTAAAAGTGATATGGAAACACTCAGTAAGGTTAACTAAGGTTTCTGTGATAGCTCATTTTCATTGCCAAACAGACTGGATTTGACATCTCTAGAGACACATCTCTACTTGTCTTTAAGAATAATTACAGTAATATTTAACTGAGGAGGAAACACATACGCTTTTTCTTTTTAAAATTTATTTATAAAATAAAGTCTTTTGTATCCATGTATCCCCTTGCAAACCAGTCAGTCTTTAGCCTCCCTCCTCCCCATCCCCCCCCATCCCCTCCCAAGAAATAAAAGAAGTCCCTGGGTAGATCATCTCAGCATCCACTCCAGGCAAGTCTGATAGCAGCGTTATTTGTAATAGCAAGAACCTAGAAATAACCTAGATGTCCCTCAACTGAAGAATGGATTAACAAACTGTGGTACATCTACAAAATGGAGTACTACTCAGCTGTAAGAAAAAATGATATCCTAAAATTTGCAGGCAAATGGGTGGATTTGGATAATATCCTCCTGAGCGAGGTATCACAAACTCAGAAAGATAAGCAGGTGATGTACTCACTCATTATTGGACTCTAAACAAACAAACAAACAAACAAACAAGAAAAAAGCAAAGCATGCCCAAGCTGCAAACCACAACCACTGAACAGCTTGGGATCAGAAACACCCTGGACTGACTCCTTGGATCCCACTCCCCCTAGAGGAACACCTGACTCAGTCTTGAGGTTGGTGGAAGAAAACTGGGTCTGCCAGGAGTTGAGATTGAACTAAGCAATATTGGGACAGTGGGATCATGGGACAGCCTGCTACCTGCCCAAGGAGGGGATGGGGAGTTGTGGAGAAGAGAGAATGAACTGATGTGGTAGAAGGGAGAAGGGACCTTGAATAAGGGTATACAAGGATAGAAAGTGTGACTTCTTTGTTCATAATAATAGTAATAGTAATAATAATAATAATAACAACAATAGTAAAAAGACTAGGTTTGGTGTTCCTCTGGAGATAATGGGCTCCAAGTTGCCAGTCCATACACAGAAGCAGTCTGATCACTCCACTTGGAGCTCCACACACTGCCCAAGTCAGTGGAGAGTTGCCTATTCTTGGAGGGCCTAGTTCCTTTTCCTAATGGTTCCTCAGTGGCTGTTCTTGATTCACTGAGCTCTCCAGAGCTCCAGCCAGCTATCACTGTGAGAATTTTCCTCATAGTCCTTGTGCTCATAGGCTCTCCTCCCATGCTCTCAGTTGGACCAGGATCTCAGCCCAGTGCTCAGCCATGCATCTTTCACTCTATCTTTATTCATTGTTGGATGTAAGTTTCATGATAGTACTTAGGGTGGCTACTTGTTTAAGTATAGGAGAAGTCCTATCTAGGCAACACCTTCACTATTGGTTGGAGACCTAGTCAAGGTCATTCTGTGAGTTCTTGTAGGTTTCCCTAGTACCCTGCCTTTTTCCAACCCACATTGACTTCCTCTACTAGGATCATTATCTCTATTTTTTTCTCCCTTCTTGTTCCAGTCACTAAATCATCTTCTCTCATGACTTTTTCCTACTCCTTCTTGGTTGCAACCCCTTATGCTCCCAATTAGCTAAGGAGATCTTTATTTTTTCTTTTTAGGAGACTCCCTGGATGTCTTTCTTAAGTTCCTTCTAGTCCCAAGCTCTTCTCTTCAGGTGTTGTGGTTTGCAGCTTGGGTAGTTTTTTTGCTTTTTGTCTAAAGTCTGCTGATGAGTGTGTACAACATGTGCTTCTTTTTTTCTGGGTTTGTGATACCTCACTCAGGAGGATATTTTCCAAATCTATACAGCCTGCAAATAATAGGATGTCATTTCTGTTTTTTACTGCTGAGTAGTACTCCATTGTGTAGATGCACCACAGTTTGTTAATTCATTCTTCAGTTGAGGAACATCTAGGTTGTTTCCAGGTTCTTGCTATTATGAATAATGCTGCTATGAACATAATTGAGCTAATGCCTTTAGAGTGAGAATGTGCATCTTTTGGGTATATGCCCAATAGTGGTGGTATTGCTGAATCCTTGGGGCTATTGATTCTCAATTTTCTGAGAAACCACCATACTGCATTCCAGAGTGGCTGAACAAGTTTACACTCCCATCAGCAAAGGAGGAGTGTTCCCCTTGCTCTACGTCATCTCCAGAAAATATATAGCCATACATCAACTGTAATAGTTCTGTTGTTTATAAAGTGAGGTGCTACAGATGAAGCACTTTGACATCAGCTAAAATGAATTTGTGCATGACTGACATGGATGTGGACAGTGTGTTTGTGTGTACTAATTATGACTGTAAAGATTTTATCCCCATTACTAAAACATGTATTTATCCCTTTAAACTTGAGTTCAAACATTTAGGTTCCTATAACTAAGAAAGAAATTATTCTTAATTACTAGATTAGAAAGATGTTTCTGTTTGTTTGATTTGCTTCAGTTTTGCAATGTCTTGATGTGCTGAATTAAAAGGCTACGAACATTCTAAGCACATGACCCATTGATGAACTACACACTCAGTTTTCAGGATTTCCTTGTGATTTGACAGACTACTGTTTTGACAGAAGATAAATGAGAAACATTTTCAGTACTTCTGATAAATGCATTTTGTGTTTCAAATGGCTTTTAACCTTTCTCCTCACTGATGGATTCATCTCATCTTTGAGTCTATTAACATGGATGGTTCTGATAATCACCTTAAAATGCCACATAATGATTTATATACCACCTGTTTTGTGCTCTTACATGAATTTAAAAAAACAGAAAATACTTTCTAAAAGATGATCTAAGTATTTAATTTACTGATTAATTAATTACTGATCCATTTATTTTTTTCATCCTAAGTTCCAGAATAACTCAGGTAAAAATATTTCATTGTGAAATTATTCTATATACAATAGAGATGGAAGATTAAAACAGCCATTTTGAATAGTGTGGTCAGTGTAAACAATTAATTGACAGTAATATTTATTCTTTCTAACCATTTTATCAGTGTATGTTTCTCTGGTTTTTATGTAGGTATACTAATATACTTGACTTTTAAAAATAATTTTAACTGCACCTCAAAAGCTATAATTCAATGTGTGGAGATTAACAGTGGGAAACATCTAAGAACACTTAAAATGTCAGCACAAAATGAGTCTTATTTTGACTAATGAATATGAGGAATGTTCAAAATATATTTCTTTGAGAGCAGATAGGAGCTACATAATTAACAACTAATTATATTTTTACATTTTATTCATTTTGAGTGCATTGGTGTGTACTTGGGAGGTACATGCATATCAAGTATACATATTGAGTTCTGAGTACAAGTTCCCTCATGAGAGTCTATTTTCTTTGCCCCTTTTCTGGAATTGAACTGAGATCATCAGGCTTGTATGTTTGAGCCTTCCTGCTGAGCTATGTTGCCAGTCCCAACCATTTATATTTTATAATAGAATAATTTATTTATTCTTTATTTCATGAAGATAGTTAATGAGAAAGTGATTTAGAAAAAAATTCAGTTGTAGTTATTAAGAGGAAATGACTGAGCACAGAGACTGCAATAGCTTGATATAATTAATCCAACCAGTTATCAAGTGTGTGTGTGTGTATTACCATTGATGTTCTACCATGTTCAGCCTTGCTGATAGGAGTGATACCATTACCACATTCATACTAAGAGCAAAGGGAATACTACATCCTATATTCATCCTTGATTGCTGACTGAAGAGATGATAAAGAGAACTTGCTATTATTCTGGAGACACCCAGTTACACTCTTAGGACCCATGCTGGGTTTATTACAACCACTGGGATTAAATTCCCTCTCTACTAGTCTCTACAGGCATTTGCTAAAATGTAATGTAAACTAACACAATCACACACATTTAAAAAAATAGTAAATTTTCACAAATTTGGAACTCAATTCTTATATTTTCCTAATATTCAACATATTTTTGCTATGGAATCTCTTAGCAAATAGTCTCCTTATGTTTATATAAAGGTCTGCCAGTATTTTCCACAAAATATTTCATTTCTGTCTACTTCCAAATAATTTTCATTTATAACTGAAAAGTTTCCGTAAAAATTCAGTCTTGACAATTTAACAAAGCTTTATCATAGTGTATTAAGAAAATAGTGAGAGGAGCAACAAAGAGGGAGAAAAAAAGATGGATATCTTGATAAAGGAAGCCAATGTGGGGCTGGAAAGAGACCCGGCTCTGCGAAGCCCCCAAGAACTCACAGGATGTTCCTAAATAAGTCCCTAATCAATAATGAATTAATAATGGAGGTAATGCCTAAACAGGACATCCCCTATAATCAAATGAATAACCATCCTAAGTATCATTACAGAACCTACACCCAACAATGAATAAAAGTAGAAGCAGAGATCCATGGATGAGCATTGGGCTGAGCTCCCTTTACAGCTGGAAAGTGAAGGACAAGAGTCTGTATGAGCAAGAAGATAGGGAGTATGAGGAAGAGTCCCACAGAGATGGCTGCATGGGGCTGGAGAGAACACACTAAATCAAGAACAGTCCCTGGCAAACAATAGGACAAAGAGCTAGGGCCTCCAAGGTTAGGCAACTGTCAATTAGCATGGGCAGTATATGGAGCCTCCAGGGGTGGGATCAGACTGTGTTCCTGTAAAGGGACTGGCACCTGCAGAGGAGTGCCTAAGCCAGCCTTGATATTGGGATGAGAAAATCAGACCTACCTGGAGTGGTGTGCCATTACTCTGGAGAAAAAGACATTACAGGTGAAGCACAGAGGACATCTCAATATGCTCAGGATCAAAGATAATTTGATAAATGATCAAATATATATATATATATATATATATATATATATATATATATATATGCCCATATACTGCCCATATGTGAGTGCATGTGTGATAATACATTCATCATGATTTCTAATTCCCTACAACCTCTGACCTCAAGTCTAAATTTTTTTCCTTCAAACTATTGTGTTCTTCTGAAAATCTTAAAATTTTGCTTTTATTAGGAAAAATTTATTTATTACTTCCTGTTCATTTTAGTTTTTTGCTTCCATATAGAAAGTGAACAAAAGATCCCTTACATCTTGCCTTTTCTGCAATATTGGAAACCATTCTCAAAAATAAAAGCCATTATAATCTGCAGATGAAATTTTCCTGTCCTAACTATTCAAATAACCATTCAGAAATTTAATATTAATTGTAAATGCTCAGCCAGTAGTACAGGCTTGTTACTAGCAAACACTTATGTTTAAACTAACCCATCTTTCTTTCTATGCTTTGCCACATGGCTTAGTACCTTTTCTTAGTAGAATACACCCATTTTGCTTCTCTCTACAACAGTTTATTAATCTCAGTTTGGCTCTCCTGCCTAACCTTATTCTTGCCCAAAATTGACCAGTAAACTTCTTTATTAAGCCAGTTACAGTGACATATATTCACACAGTATAAAGAAACATTTCACCATAATTGTTTTTTTCTGAATCTATTTCCTATCTGCCTTTATGTTCAGAAGAGAGAAAAGCAACTCATGTAAATATTAGTCGAAAATGTCCATTATTATTTTATGTTCATAGCCAATGACAAGCTGAAAAAAATGGACAATTCAACCAATAAGCTGTAAATTTTAAACTGTAGACTATTCCAGTTTTGTGCAGTCTAATGAATTCATGTTACATCTCACTCTACCCTGCCTGAATGTTAGTCTTTGTCCAGAGTATTTGCTTTATGCCAGCTGTTGATTGGTTACTTGGGGATCATCACCAGTATTAGGTGCACTATTCCGGAAGCACAAACTGTGCTAGAAAATTCCTTGTTGTGCTTAATCCTTGTCCCAAAGAACAAGAGTGAAGATAGTGCCAATTTACTGTGACCATTGCTCCGTTGTATTGTTTGTCTCTTACTATGTCTAATTTGTAAATTATATGTCACAACAGGTACATACATGCAGGTCACTATACAGGAAGCGTAATACTGCCCATTTATGGTAGGTAGAGGCATTGAGGATGAAGATGTGGAAAGCATTCCTGTAGAAGCAGAAGTTTGCTGCTTTGTTTTATCCACTTCTATTTGCATTAAATTTTATCACAGAGCTATTCTGCAGATTTTGGTTATTCCTCATTAGTGTCTAGCAGAAAACACTAATTATTAAAGTTTTTAAAAATTAATGAATAAGCATTATGCTTCATTATGTGATTTCTTCCTTTGTAGAATATATTGTCCTTAATGGCCAAGGCAATTTGTCGTATTAGTTATAAAATTTCTTCTATGCATTTGAGTACCATAAGCCATCCTCTGTGTAGTCACTTCTCAAATATTTACTTTGTTACTCTAGAATGTCATTTTTTTTGCCCTTTGATCTAATCTATTTTTCACTGATAAAATAATTGATCAGATTTTTCTTATTTGACTAAATGGTGCTCTTTGGGAAAATGCATCTTCAAGCTACACCTCTTGAGCCTGAAATATTTACTTGAATGTAATAGATCTTAACCACATCTTCTGAATAAATTAATGAATCACAGAAAGAAAAATGTAGGGTAAAAACCAATTAAGGAGAGAAATAATTTCAGATTTTTATTCAAGGTTTTATGACTTTTTCTCTATGGATTTTAGATGGTTTAAATACTTGTCCAAATTTTATCATAGAATCCAAAAAAAATATATTTCTTCTACTCTAGAGAATGCCTCTAGACAAAGAATACCTACTTTCTGTCTTACAATTACATCTTAGACTATAGACTCTCTCATAATATATGCTGGGGATGGATGTTACACTCAAGTTATATTCCTAATAGTATTTCATTAAAAAACTTAAGACCTTGATTTATAACATTAGCCAAGTACAAATTCCTTTCACAGATCCACCTAAAATTAAGGATTTATTTACCAAGCAATACCTAATCAAGGGAGTGGATAAAACCATACTAACACTATAAATAAATTATTGAAGAAAGATATTATTGAACTCACACAAACCTTCAACTTCAGCAGTCCTGTTTGACTATTAAAGAAGCCAAAACTTCAATGGAGATTAGCAATAGACTATAGAAACCTTAATCAGTTTTTTTCCATAAAATAGTAGAAAAATTTACATTATATAGAATATATATTCTTAAAGATTAGAAACTCCAGCCTCAAATTCCTTGGCACCAAAATATATTCTTTAGCACACCACTCTATGTGTACTGCAGTGACATTTTTACTTTTACCTGCAATAATACACAATATAGATTCAAAAGAGTGCCTCAAAACTGAAAAATAGGCTGATCATTGCTCATGTGACAATAAGATGGTTACTGAAAATGGTACCTAAATCATATTTCCTTCTGTAAAGCTATGCAAACAATACTTTGATTGCAGAACTTAACAAGGACTGTGTTCAAAACCATATGAAGACAGTAACTGATACTCAGGTACATAATAGTTGAACTATTAATAAGAACAAGGTGTAAGGGCCAGATACCAGACACCTCAACAACTTTTCTTGGTGTGTTATGGATATCTGAAAGAACCAAGGTCCCAAATAGTGTATTGCATGAGAATTAAAATATGTCCCCATCCAGGAACAAAATTCAGATGCAACAACTAATTGGCATGTTTGCATATTTAAACAACTACATATCATGTTTACAGAATATCATGAAACCCCTCTAAAGGGTTACTATAAAGAGAGCCAATTTCCAGTGAGGATAGGAGTAAAGAGACACTTTTGAGACAGGCTGTAAGCTCATCTCTGAGCATGCAACACTGGCTAATATTGTACCAAATGTTAATGTAAATGTGATAGTATATTTATTGTTTGCTATGGCAATTAGTAATTCTTCATAAAATAAAAAGTAATCAATCAATATTTGCCTATTGGGTTTTTTTAATACAAATACCTCACATACATGAAGAATAATTTCTTTTCTTGTTTTCATTTTTAAAATATGAATAAAGATACATTTTCTATCCCTGTATATCCTTATTCAAGTTCCCTTCAACCTCCATGCCCTCCAGTTACTCTCTCCCCATCTCTACCCCAGCAAGGGCAGGAGGTTCCTAGGTCCCAACATTGCTCAGTTCAGCATCCATTCCTGGCAGATCCAGTGTCCTCCCTTCAACATCAAGACTGAGTCAGATGTTCCTCTAGAGGGAATGGAATCCAAGGTGTCAGTCCAAGGTGTTTCAGATCCTGAGCTGCTCAGTGGTTGTGGTTTGCATCTTGTACATGCTTTGCTTTTTGCTTTTCTGTTTAGAGTTCACTAATGAGTGAGCACATCCCCTGCTTATCTTTCTGGGTTTGAGATACCTCACTCAGGAGGATATTCTCCAAATCCATCCATTTGCCTGCAAAATTTAAGATATCATGTTTTTTTAACTGTTGAGTAGTACTCCATTGTGTAGATATACTACAGTTTGTTAATCCATTCTTCAGTTGAGGGGCATCTAGGTTGTTTCCAGGTTCTTGTTATTATGTATAATGCTGCTATGAACATAGTTGAGCTAATTACATTGGAGTGTGTCTGTGCATTTTTAGAGTATACATCCAGAAGTGGTATTGCTGGATCCTTGGGTAAATTGACTCCCAGTTTTTTGAGAAACTGCCATACTGCATTCCAGAGTGGCTGAAAAAGCTTACACTCTCACCAACAATGGAAGAGTATTTCACTTGCTCCACATTCTCTCCAGCATAGGCTGTCTACTGAGTCTTTTATCTTAGCCAATCTGAGAGTTGTAAAGTGGTATCTCAAAGTTGTTTTGATCTGCATTTTCTTTTATGAGGCCACAATTATGCTAATATCCAAGCCGCTCAAAGACACAACAATGAAGGAGAATTACAGACCAATTTCCCTTATGAATATTGATGTTAAAATAATCAAAAAATTTGGCAAACCATATACAACAATATACAAAAATATCATCCACCACCATGACCAAGTAGACTTCATCCCAGAAATGCAGGGATGGTTCAACATAAAAAAAAACCTATAAAGTCCTCCATCATATAAACAAATAAAAGGGAAACAATCACATGATCACAGACTTAGATGCTGAAAAAGTATTTGATAAAATCCAACACTCTTTGATGATGATGCAAGCTCTGGAGGGATCAATCAGGATACAGGGAAAATATCTCAATATAATTCAGGCAATTTACAGGAAGCAGATGGCCAACATCAAACTTAATGGAGAAAAACTCAAAGCAATCCCACTAAAATCAGGAACTAAACAAGGATGTCCTCCCTCCGCTGATCTATTCAATATAGTTCTCAAAGTTTTAGCTAAAGCAATAAGAGAATGAAAGGAGATTAAAAAGTTACGAATTGGAATAGAAGAAGTGAAACTATCTCTATTTTCAGATGATATGATTGTATACATAAGTGACCCGGAAAATTCTACAAGGGAACTCCTACAGCTGAATAACACTTTCAGCAATGTAGCAGGATACAAGATTAACTCAAAGAAATCATTAGCCCTTCTATACACTAAAGATAAAAGGGCTGAAAAAGAAATAAGGGAAACATCACCTTTTATAATAGCTGCAAATATCATTAAATACCTTGGAGTAACTATAACTAAAGAAGTAACAGAACTATTTGACAAAAATTTTAAATCACTGAAGAAAGAAATTGAAGAGGATATCAAAAAATAGAAAGCTCTCCCATGTTCCTGGATAGGTAAGATCAACCTAGTAAAAATGGCAATTCTACCAAAAGCAATCTACAAATTCAATGCACACTGCCCATCAAAATTCGAACACAATATTTTATGGACCTTGAAAGAACAATACTAAACTTCATTTGGAATAACAGGATAGATAAACCAATTTTGCTCAACATAAGATCCTCAGGAGGACACTTCAGGGGACTTACTCTCCAGGTCCAGGGTCAATCCTTAGAGTCTTAACTCAGCTCTCTATAGCAGACAGGAGCTAGGTTGTGGCTGTGAGGGGCTCCTCCAGCCACACTAAAATAGGGAACCTTACACTGTTGTACCTGCCTCCAGGGCGAACTGCATCATCAGAGAAGGACTGAGGATTTGAAATTAAGATACCTGTCCATAGCAGAGTCAGAGAAAGAACAGACCCATATCTCTGCAGAGACAGGGACACACAAGCCTTCTTGCCTCAACTGACTAGGAGCTGCATAATCATGAATCACTGAAGCCATAGGCAGATGCTAGGAAAAAATACATATAATAATATAAAGAACAACAAGGCAACACCAAAAGAAACTGGTGGGTCTACAACTACAAGACCTGAACAGAGCAATGAAGAGGAAACAGAAGAAAACAACACCAAAAACACCTTTATGAAGATTATTGAAGCCTTCAAAGAAGATATAAAAAGTTCCCTTAAAGAAACAGAAGAAAATACAAACAAACAATTGGAAAATATGAGCAAATCCTTGAAATAAAATATAGAAAACCAAGAAAAGAAAAACTAAAAAATGAAAGAAACATTCCATGAACTAAAAACTGAAATTGAAGCAATAAAAAGACACAAAGTAAGGCCAGTGTAGAAACAGAAAATTTGAAGAAAAGAGCTGGAACTCCAGACACAAGTATTACCAACAGAATGCAAGATATGGAAGAGAGTATCTCTGGAATGGAAGACTCAATAGCAGACATAGATACATCAGTTAAAGAAAACATGAAAACCAAAACTGTCAAAACACAAAATGTTTAGGAAATTTGGGACACCATGAAAATACCTCAACAGAGAATAATAGGAATAGAAGAAGGAGAATAATACAAGCTCAAAGGCACAGATAGTGAATTCAATAAAATCATAGGAGAAAACATCCCCAACTTAAAGAAAGAAATACCTATAAAGATACAAGAAGCTTACAGAACACCAATTAGATAGAACTCCCCCCCCAAAAAAAAAAGTCTGCTTGGCTCATAATTATCAAGCAAGCCACACAACAGACAGAACAAAGAAAAAATTTTAAGAGCTGCAAATAATAGGGCCAACTTATTTATTAAGGCAGACCCACCAGAATAATATCTGACTATTGAATGAAAATGAGGAAAGCAAGAAGGGCTTGGTCAGAAGTTATACAGACACTAAAAGAGCATGAGTGCCAAACTAGGATACCATATCCAGCTAAATTATCTATCACCATAGATGGAGTAAACAATATATTTCATGACAAAGTCAGACTGAAACTATATCTATTTGCCAATCTGGCCCTCCAGAAAGCATTAGAAAGAAAACTCCAACCTAATGATCCCACATACACAAATAAACTCCCCCCCAAAAAATCAATAATCCTACAGAATATCCCAGAAAAAAGAAATCCAAACAAGTTACCACCAAAAATAGCAGGAAACATCCATCGGTGGTCACTAATATTCCTTAATATCAATGTATTCAACTCACCTATTAAAAGGCACACATTAAAAAAAAGGATACAAATAAAGAAGTCATTTTTCTGCTGCATACAATCAACACACGTCAACTGCAAAGACAGACACAGGCCTAGAGTAAAGGGCTGGGAAAAGATTTTCCAATGAAATGGTACTAAGAATACAAGATGAAGTTGCCATCCTATTATCTAACAAAGTAGACTTTAAGGTAAAAGCAACTAAATGGTATCAAGATGGACATTACATATACATCACAGGAACAATTGGTCAAAAGATTTCAATCATGAATATTTATGCACCTAATATAAGGGCACCTACCTATGTAAAAGAAACACTGCTAAAGCTCAAATCCCACATCAGTTCTCACACCTTAATAGTGGGAGACTTCAATATCCCAATTTCACCCCTGGATAGGTCAACCAGACAGAGACTCAACAGAGAATTAAGGAGACTAAATGAGCTTATGATGCAAATGAATTTAATAGATATCTACAGAAGCTTCCACCCAAATGCAAAGGAATATACATATTTCTCAGCTCCTCATGGAACTTTCTCTAAGAGTGCCCACATAATTTATTATAAAGAAAATATCAACAGATACAAAAAATGAAAATAATAATCCCTTGTAATATATTGGATCACCAGGGCGTAAAGTCAGAGTTCAACAACATCAAAAATCAAAGAAAGCCTACCAAGTCATGGAAACAAAACATCACTCAGCTGAACCACCTCTGGGTTAAGGAAGAAATTAAAAAACAAATCAAAGTCTTTCTAGAATTTAATGAAAATAAATCCACAATATACCCAAACTTGTGGGACACAATGAAAGCAGTCTTAAGAGGAAAATTCATACCATTAGATGCCTATATAAAAAACCTAGATAAATCCCACACTAGATACCTAACAGCTCAGCTGAAAGACTTAGAAAAACTAGAAGCAAACTCACATAGAAGGAGTAGATGGCAGGAAATAATCAAACTTAGATCTGAAATCAATGCAATTGAAGCAAAAAGAACAATACAAAGAATCAATGAATCTAAGAGTTGGTTCTTTGAGAAAGAAGCAAGAGAGATAAGCTCTTATCCAAACTTATCAAAAAGCAGAGAGAGTGTGTCCAAATCAACGAAATCAGAAATGAAAGGGGGGACATAACCACAGACCCCCAAGGAAATCCTGAAAATTATCAGATCATATTTTGAAAATCTGTATTCCACAAAAATGAAAAACCTAGAAGAAATGGACAACTTCCTGAACAGGTCCCATATACCAAAATTAAATGAAGAACAGATTAATTACCTAAACAGGCCTATAACCACTAAGGAAATTGAAGATGTCATTAAACCTCCCCCCAAAGAAAAAGCCCTGGTCCAGATGGTTTCAATAATATTCAAAAAATTACTACCAGTACTCATGAAACTATTTCACACAGTAGAAACTGAAGGAATATTGTGAAATTCCTTTTATGAGGCCACAATTACCCTAAAACCCAAGCCACTCAAAGACACAACAAAGAAGGAGAATTACAGACCAGTCATGAATATTGAGGCTAAAATTCTCAACAAAATTTTAGAAATCTGTATAAAACAATATATAAAAAAATATCTTCCACCATGACCAAGTAGGCTTCATCCCAGAAATGCAGGGCTGGTTTAACATACGAAAAGCAGTAAACATTATCCATCATATAAACAAACTAAAGGAACAAAACCACATGATCATATATTTTGATGCTGAGAAAGCCTTTGACAAAATCCACCACTCATTTATGATAAAAGCCCTGGAGAGATCAGGAATACATGGAGAATTCCTAAATATAATAAAGTCGATTTACAATAAGCCAACAGCAAGCATCAAACTTAATGGAGCGAACTTCAAAGCAATGCCACTAAAGTCAGGAACTAGACAAGAATAGCCTCTCTCCCCTGATCCATTCAATATAGTTCTTGAAGTTTTAGCTAAAGCAGTAAGAGAATGAAAGGAGATTAAGGGGATACAAATTCAAAAAGAAGAAGTGAAACTATCTCGATTTGCAGATGATATGACACTATATATAAGTGACCCACAAAATTCTTCCAAGGAATTATCTATGGTGATAAACACCTTCAGCAATGTAGCAGGATACAAAATTAACTCAAAGAAATCAGTAGCCTTTCTATACACTAAAGATAAAAGGGCTTAAAAAGAGATAAGGGACACATTACCATGCATAATAGCTGCAAATAGTATTAAATACTTTGGAGTAGGTATAAACAAAGAAGCAACAGATGTAGTTCACAAAAATTTTAAATTAGTGAAGAAAGAAATTAAAGAGAATATCAGAAAATGGAAAGCTCTCCCATGTTCCTGGATAGGTAGGATCAACATAGTAAAAATGGCAATTCTACCAAAAGCAATCTACAGATTAACTGCACTGCCCATCAAAATCCCAACACAATATTTTTTGGACCTTGAAAGAACAATACTCAATTTCATTTGTAATAACAGGAAAGCCAGGATTGCCAAAACAATTTTACTCAACAAAAGAGCCTCAGGAGGCATCACCATGCCTGACTTCAAGTTATACTATAGAGCTACAGTAATAAAAAACAGCCTGGTACTGGCATAACAGCAGACTTGTGGATCAATGGAATAGAATTGAAGATCTAGATATTAAACCAGAAACCTATGAACACCTCATCTTTGACAAAGAGGCCCAAAATATTGAATGGAAAAAACAGTATATTTAACAAATGGTGTTGGCATAGCTGGATTGTAGTGTGTAGAAAAATGCAAATAAATCCAAGCATGTCACCCTGCACAAAACTCAAATCCAAGTAGATCAAAGACCTCAAATCAAATGCAGCCACTTTGAACTTGATAGAAAAGAAAGTGAGAAATACACTTCAATTTATTGGCAAAGGCGACCACTTCCTAAATATAACACCAGTGGCACAGACACTAAAATCAACAGTCAATAAGTAGGATCTCATGAAGCTGAGAAAATTCTGTAAAGCCAAGGACACTATCAATACGACAAAATGACAGCCTACAGAATGGGAAAAGGTTTTCACCAACCCTACAAGTGATAAAGGACTGATCTCTAAGATATATAAAGAACTCAAAAATCTGGAGCCCTAAACTTTGAATAACACAATCAAAAAATGGGGTTCAGACCTATAAAGGGAATTTTCAGCAGAAAAATTACGAATGGCTGAAAGGCACCTAAAAAGTGCTCATCAAAACAACTTTGAAATACTACCTGGCACCTCTTAGAATGGCTAAGATAAAAGACATAGAGGAAAGCCTATGCTGGAGAGGATGCTGAGCAAGGGGAACTTTCCTCCATTGTTGGAGGGAGTGTAAGCTTGTTCATCCACTCTGGAATGCAGTATGGCGGTTTCTCAGAAAATTGAGAATCAATCTCATCAAGGATCCCCAAATACACTTTCTTCATTGATTTAAAATTATTGTCAAAAAGATCTGTGTATACCCTAAATATGCACAGTCACACTCCAATGGCATTAGCTCAACTATGTTCATAGCACCATTATTTGTAATAGCAAGAACCTGGAAACAACCTAGATGTCCCCCAACTGAAGAATGGATTAATAAACTGTGGTACATCTAACAATGAAGTAATACTCAGCAGTAAGAAAAATGATATCTTATTTGCAGGCAAATGGATGGATTTGGAGAATATCCTCCTGAGCTAGGTATCACAAACCCAGATAGATAAGCAAGGGTTGTACTCACTCTAAACAAACAAACAAACAAACAAAAAAAACATGCTCAAGCTGTAAACCACAACCACTGAACAGCTTGGGATCAGAAACACCTTGGACTGACACCTTGGATCCAACTCCCTCTACAGTAACACCTGACTCAGTCTTGATGTTGGGGGGAGAAACGTGGAATTTCCAGGAGTGGAGGCTGGAATATTGGGAACCTGAGATCTTGTGACCGCCTGCCCATGTGGATCATGGGAAGTTGTAGAGAAGAAAGAATGACCTGATATGGTGGGAAGGGGAACGGACCTTGAATAAGGATATGGAAGGATAGAAAATGTGAGTTTTTTATTTATAAACATAAAAAAAGAAAAAAAGAAAAATAGGATTTATAAATTGGAGATGAAATCAGCATAATAGGGAATAAAAATACAAATGAGACAAAGTTTAAAAAAAAAAAAACCTTTGCAATCTGAAAAAAAAAAAAACAAAACAATTGAAGTAACACCTCAGCTTAAAGCCTTAGTGTAGCGGGAAATCAAGAACTGTATATGTTGGGGCAGAGCACCAGAGCCGAGAGGGGCGTGGTCAACAAATTTCAAAAATACAACACCTGGAGATGTACAGAAAGCGGGCGTTCTCTGGCGCAGGGCTGGGAGCTCTTGTGATAATCTGGACTGGTGATGGGGCTTCTGGTTCGCGGGGTGCTGGGCCGGGCGCGCAAAAGTTGTGTGATATGACATATAGTTATCTCTTCACTTCCTCTTAAAACCTCCTCTGTTTTATAAATAATTCTCACAAAATAAACCTTATTTAAAACATATCTCACAACAAGTTCATACCACGATAATTGGCGCCTGAACAGGGACTAATTCCACACAAGTTATTTTATATAAATCTATTTAAATATATTTTTATATTTAATAATACATAATTAAAATATTGTTGTAATTTAATACAAAATATATATTTTAATCAATTTTCCTAAAATTGTTATACTTAAAATTATTTAAAAAAACTATACACTCATTTTAAAATGCCTATTTTTACAATGTTAGCCTCACTTTCTTCATTAATTAAAATTACAAATTATAGTTACTCAAATTTATCACCTAACAGTCAAAATACTCAAACTTTTCAAAAACATGTCAAAATATACCAAATAAATAGACGTCTTCAACCACTTCATAAACCAAAAAAATATAACATTCAAAATTTTGTTATCTCAAATTTGACCTTAAAAGACATAACAACTACTAACATCACTGTTACTTTCTCAAAATAATGTTAAACATCACAAACATCTTACAAAAAAATTATCTAGTTTAATAAATAATTGTCTAAAAGACAAAAAACTACACTTGCCCCAACTGCTGTCAACATACACACTGTCCAAAGTAAACAAACAAAATAAAAAATAAAAACTACCAAAGCCTACCTAACCAAAATAAAACAGTCCTACTAAAAATACCCTACTTCTATAAAAACTTATCAAATATCATCAGCCAATAACCACAAAAATAAATACTCCCATTATACAAAAAAAAATAATAAATAACTGTCCCAATAATTAACTATCATTATCTTCTTCTAAATTCTAAATGTTGCTTCATACTTCCAACTTTAAATATATATTTTCCTTCTCAAGTCTTAACAATATTCAAAATTAAATAATTAAAATTATTATTACTTCACATTCCATCAAAGACACTCAAGTCTTAAAACTCTATTGTTTAAAATAAACAACCTTAAAGCAATCCCTATACATTTTCTCATATCAACATTTTAAATATTAAACTACACTTTATAGTTGTTATTTATTAACAATAATTTGACCTCACTTATATTAATACCTTTCTCTTTCCCAAACACTGTCTTATAATAATCCCTATAATATATAATTTTATACCTAATTGAAAACCTTTCTATTTAGACAAAATGGGGAGATGTAGCGGGAAATCAAGAACTGTACATGTAAACGGGTTGGGGCAGAGTGCCAGAGCCGAGAGGGGCGTGATCAACAAACTTCAAAAATACAACACCCAGAGATGGACAGAAAGTGGGCATTCTCTGACACAAAACTAAAAACTCTCACAATAATCCAAACTAATAACAAAGCTTCCAGTTCACAAAGTGCCGGGCCAGACACACAAAAGTTACATAATACGACATATAGTTATCTCTTCACTTCCTCTTAAAACCTCCTCTATTTTATAAATAATTCTCACAAAATAAACCTCATTTAAAACATATCTC
Source organism: Sigmodon hispidus (assembly GCA_004025045.1). Taxonomy (NCBI): domain Eukaryota; kingdom Metazoa; phylum Chordata; class Mammalia; order Rodentia; family Cricetidae; genus Sigmodon; species Sigmodon hispidus. Next base: position 34,062 of record PVIH01018929.1, read on the forward strand.
ACAACAAGTTCATACCACAATACCTTAGAACAATTAGAAGCAGACTCTCCTTGAAGGAGTAGATTGCAGGAAATAAACTTAGAGCTGAAATCAGTACGATAGAAGCAAAAATAAAAATACAAAGAATCAATAAATCAAAGCGTTGGTTCTTTGAGAAAGTCAACAAGATAGATAAGCTCTTATCCATCTTAATCAAAAAGCAGTGAGAGAGTATTCAAATCAACAAAATCTAAAATGAAAAGGTGGACATAACAACAGAACTTTAGGAAACCCAGAGAATTATCAGATAATACTTTAAAAATATATACGACATAAAATGAAAAACTTAGACAGGCACCATTTACCAAAATTAAAAGAAGACCAGATTAATTACATACACAGACCCTAAAGGAAATTGAAAGTGTCATTAAAAGCCTCCCATGTTAAAAAAAAAAAAAAAAGCCCAGGTCCAGATGGTTTCAGTGAAGAATTCTCCCAGATATTCAAAGAAGAATTACTACCATTACTCTTCAAACTATTTCACATAGTAGAAACTGAAGGAATACTGCCAAATTTCTTTTATGAGGCCATGATAACTCTAATATACAAGCCACTCAAATATACAACAAAGAAGGAGAACTACAGATCAATTTCGCTCATGAATATTGATGCTAAAGTTCTCAACAAAATTTTGACAAACCAAACACAACAATATATAAAACATATCATCCACCATGACCAAGTAGGCCTCTTCCCTGTAATGCTGGGTTGGTTTAACATATGAAAAACCATAAATGTCATCCATCATATAAACAAATTGAGGGAAAAAAACCACATGATCATATCTGTAGGGAGCTGCGTACAGCCACACCTTAAGATGGCGTTGGCCTTGAGCGCTCTCCCTGGTAAACAACTCCATATTTGGCTAAGGCCAAGGATCTGGCTTGCTTCCACGTATCTGAGCCTATCGGTGATGCCCACGTGGCTATCTTGGATTGGAAGCCCTGAGGGTATTTCACTAAGAGCAGGCTTCCTCCCGGGGTCGTTCGCGTCCCTGAGAGAATGGTTGTTCGTCTGAGTGAGTGAGTGAGTGAGTGAGTGAGTGAGAGAATGAGCTAGTGAGTGAAAGATAAGAAGATATCGTGTTCCTTGCGGGACGAGGTGGCGCGTGACAAGTGGTGGCCCGTATGGGGAAGAAATAAGAACTAAACTCGGCACCAACGGACGACAGGATTCAGAACTTTCTGCATTCGGGGGGGGGGGGGTGCACCGGTAAGTCCCAGGTAAAGTGGGATCCGCGATTAAAGCGGGTAGCTCCGGCCTATAAAGATAAGGCGGAGAAGAGGGAACTCACCAAGGAGTGGGTGAAACCTCTTGGCGCTAGCCGGGTAGCTCCGACCTGTAGATAAAGGCGGAGAAGAGGGAGCTCACCAACAGTGGGTGAAACCTCTTGGCGCCATGGACACATGGCAAACTCACTGTCTCTTGTAAGCTGTGGACGAACAGTAACCTTGAGCTCAAGGTAACAGTAACAGCGGTTACGGCTCAAAGTGAAAGTAACAGCCATAGCAAGGCTGGGGCTCTTTGGGAAAAGCTCAGAAAAAGATTTTTGAAATAAGGAGTAAAGGATGGGGTCTTCAACCTCACGTCCAATTTTTTTTGGCATGAGTTGCTATACCATGTCTCTTATCTTTTCCTTAGAATTTTGCTACTGTACCATGGATGTGGTTTAATTCCTTATTTACAATATCTTATAAATACTGCCCTGCTAAGTTGTTTTGTCTTATTGCCTGGCTGTATTAAATGTAATTCCATAAAGATTTAAGTTTAACTTACAAACATTTGTTATCACACAGTGTAAAGTTTTAAACCTTATGCTAATGAAACCTCCATTTGGGTCTTACTACTACTAAGCCCTAGGCTTCAAGGCTGAACCACAGCAGGAGCCTTCAGTTTAACCTGCCTTAGGCTCAAGAGGCCTAGGTAGCCACGGTTTTTAGCATAAGAATGAAGGCCAGGCTCCAGGTCACATAAGCATGTTTCTGAGCAGCATAGACTCTGGATATTCGTGACATTCATGGGTACAAGCCACTAATTCAGAATGTACGTTTTATGTGCTCAAAAATGTGTGATTTTAATAATCACTATCCTTTCTTCAAAATTGATTGACTTTTTAAAGACTCATTCAATGTGTTTTCCCAGAGTTATTATGACCTTTAAAGAATGCTAGAAAATGCTGTGCAATTGTGGTCTCTTCACCACTTACAGATGTGTTAATCACAGCAGCCAAATCTGCTCAAGTGGCATAGTTTCTAGCTGCACAACTGGCCTTTAATACATATTCTCTTAAACTATTTAATCTGTTCACTGATATAGTCAATATGTGTGATACAGATCCCTTCAGAAACAGCTAGTTATATTGCACCTGTGAGTAAAGTATGTCAACTTTCATTAAAAGTACAGGCTTTTATGGGACAGAACTCAAGCTAGTTTATGTGGAATGTTTGTGTGTTCATTCTGACCATCCTAGTGAAGGCAATGTCTGTGCTGATCAGTTTACTGAATCAACATATGTTATGTTTAATGTTTAATGCATTTGCTAATGTATTTTAAGTCCATCAAAGATTTTATCTTAATGCTGGATTTTTGAAATTTAATTTCAAGATCACAAAGGACCAAGCCATTCAAATAGTCAAACAGTGTCCTTTGCGTACAGAATTTCTGTCAGTAAACTATTTTGGAATGAATCCTCGGGGCATTTTGCTTCTGAATCTTATTTGGCAGATAGATGTTACTCATATTCCCTCCTTTGGAAGGATGGCCTATATCCATGTTTCTGTTGATACTTGTTTTCATCTTAACTTTTGGCCTCTGCACATTCTGAGGAAAAGGCTAAGGATGTTAAAAGCCGTTGCTTATAGAGTTTCC
>PVIH01018930.1:0-36966 GCA_004025045.1 Sigmodon hispidus
TTCTTGAGCTCTTTATATACCTTAGAGATCAGTCCTCTATCACTTGTAGGGTTGGTGAAAATCTTTTCCCATTCTGTAGGCTGTCGTTTTGTCCTATTGACAGTGTCCTTGGCTTTGCAGAAGCTTCCCAGCTTCAGGAGATCCCACTTATTGATTGTTGGTCTTAGTGTCTGTGCCACTGGTGTTATATTTAGGAAGTAGTCGCCTGTGCCAATTTGTAGAAGTGTATTTCCCACTTTCTTTTCTATTAAGTTCAAAATGGTTGGGTTTAAGGTGAGGTCTTTGATCCACTTGGATTTGAGTTATGTGCAGGGTGACAGGCTCGGATCTATTTGCATTTTTCTGCACACTTTCATCCAGCTATGCCAACACCATTTGCCTGATTTTTTTTCTGGTTGTGTTTATTTCTAATCTTGGTCTCTAGACTATCCAGACTCTGGTCCCTGGTCCTCTACCCTGTGTCACTTATGGTCTCCCTCTTCTGGGATGATTCTGAAGTTGGACTAGTCATTGGTTGACCACTCCCAAAAGTTCTGTAATGTCCTTACCCTAGCATATCTTGCAGACATGACAAATTGTAGCTGGAAGGTTTGTGGGTAGATAGATATCTGAATCCCTACTCCCACTGTTAGAAGTTGCACATGAATGTCAAGATCTACAACCATGACATATATGCAGAGGACCTAGGTCATACCCATAAATGCTCCTTCATTCTTGGTTCAGTTTCATTGATCCTCTTTGAATCCTTTTAGTTAATTTTGTGGACAATATGCATATAGGGTCCTTGACTCCTCTGATTCGTACAATACTTCTTCACCTCTTTCTGTGGAATTCTAGAAGCACTGGAGTACCTAGTGTAATAGGAACTCACAGGGATTCATGTAGGTGATCCTAGCAGAGATACCTAGCAAAATGAGATATGGAGCCTCAACCAGCTGTTTTCTATACCAAGCAAGGACTCCAGTGGAAGGATTCAGATATCTACCTACCCACAAACCTTCCAGCTACAATTTGTCATGTCTGCAAGATATGCTAGGGTAAGGACATTACAGAACTTTTGGGAGTGGTCAACCAATGACTAGTCCAACTTCAGAATCATCCCAGAAGAGGGAGACCATAAGTGACACAGGGTAGAAGACCAGGGACCAGAGTCTGGATAGTCTAGAGACCAAGGATAGAAATAAACACAACCAGAAAAAATCAGTAAAATGATTCCTAATAAAAGTCTGCTATATTCATAGTTTTGAGCCTCACATAATCATCATCATAGATGCTTCATCGAGCAACACATGAGCACATACGCAGAGATACACAGCTTTGTTTAGTTTTAGAAAAACCTCCTTGACTATCTCCTTATAGCTGCTTCACTTTCTCTTTACTAGGTTACAGGTAATTTCTGTAACAATGATCAGAATATAAGCATTAGTAATTTTCAACCAATTTTGAATTATGTTTTTTATATATGTGAAAAGAGTTAGCATGAAATTCTATATTCTCTTTACTTTTTCATAATTTAAGAAGCACACCAATCAGCTAAGCAGTGGTGATACATGAATTTAACCCCAGCACCAGATTGGTCTACAAAGAAATTTCCAGGACAGGCTCCAACATTACAGAGAAACCTTGTCTCAAAAACACAAAAATAAGAAAAAACACAATAATCACAAAATTTAAAAGTTCATAAAAAATGTATCTATATGTAATTGGTTTGCAGCAATGTTGCTAAGCCATAAAAACAAATAGCAATGACAAATTTGAATATTTTCATTAAAATTAATTACTAACATTCTTTCTTCATATCATAGGTATGCAAGTTTTCTTTCTGTTGCTGTGATAAACATTATGACCAACACAATTTACAGACGAAAGTTTACTTGGGTTTATGGTTCCAGAGGGACAGTTCACAAGGGCAGGGTAGGTATTGTTTCAGGCAGACAGGGAAGAAAACTGAGAGGTCACATCTTTGAGCACAGAGAAGAAGTAGAGAGTAGACTGGAACTGGCATGTCTATGAACTCTCAAACACTGTCTCCAGTAACATACTTTGCCCAGGAAGCTTCTACTTCCTAAAGGCTCCATGAGCTTTTCAAACAATTCAATCAACTTGGGACCAAACATTCAAGTTCATGTTCTCATGGGGGACAATTCTCACTCAAACAAACAAATATGCAAATAATTAAACAAAAGAGAAAGACACATCGAAATCAGACACCAAAATAAAAACCTTTGTAAATTAACACAGACAAGGGAAGCTTATTTAGACACAACAACTAAGAAATATTACATTTAGGAATATGTAAATTAGACTTAATTTAAAATATCCTTTTATTTTCTTTTATTTAAAAAGTCTAACACCTTTGGTTTAAGAATATTAAAAAATAAACAAGAGTGAAGAAAAATATTGTGACATTTAGATGTGAATCTTTACTTGTGTCCAAAATATCCAGAGACTATTAAAAATTAATATGAAAATAACACAAGTCAAAAATGAAGAAATCAATAGAATATATATTTTACACAAGAATATATGTGGATGACTATTGAGCACATGCAAAGAATTCATTGTTAGTAATCAATAGAAAAATGTAAATTAAAACTATCAGCAATACTACTTTATGCCCTCTGGAATAAATATAATTAAAAAGATAAGACAATCAATGCTATAGGCAAACTGACAACAAGATGTTGTGAGCAACATGGTACAGCCAAAAAACAGACTATTCCTTATGTGTTAAGTTTATATTATTTATTGGCCATCTTCATCCTATATACTCTAGTTTACAGTAGAACATCAGTCAAAGGAGACTTCTACAATTACACATAAAGCAAAAGAGAGAAAGAGGGACAGAATCAGGAAGAGAGACAGACAGAAACAGCAACAGAGAGACTAAGACAGAGACATAAAGAAAACATGCTACTGGGAGAGAAAAACAACAGATAAAAATACTGCATAATATATGAAAAGTGTACAGGAAGAACCAGTAGCTGTAAATGAGGCATTGTGGTTGCCTGGACTAGCAGCTACAGTTGAGTATAGATGCAGACAGATGTGATAGAGTTTATGATATGAAAATTTCTAAAACTGGATCAAGGTGGTTGTACTCTACAAAATTTACTAAAACTAAAAGTGTATACTTAGACTCAGTTTTATATTATGTCTATTAAATTTATCTTTGGCTGTGACTATCTGTCAAAAAGCAAGTGGATTCAAACAATGCAAATCAAGTACTTTATGTCCTCTACTTGGTGCAATATCTGGGCTAAGGTGATGGTGCTGACAGCTAAGTTTCTTCCTTCCATGGGGGATTTAAAGGAGGCTGTACTTCCTATTTCTCAGAAAGGGGAGAACTGGAAGACACTATCTGTTTCACGTCGCCCAGAAGATTCTATCTGCTTTTGCAAGCATCACCTACATCTAAAAGTTAGAAAGGGGGTGTCATCTCCTCATAAAGTTTTCCCCTCTCTCTTTCTATGTTGTATCTCACTTATTTCAGCCAGTATAGTTTTCAGACACTTAAAGGCCCAACTTGTTAGGTTGCAATCATGAAGAAGGCCTCATCATTTCCACATTCATAACCTCATATTCATCTTCAAAAATCTCCTGTTATGTAAAATATAATATTTATGATTTAAAAAGTTAAGGTATGTATATCATGGAGGATCAATTATTCGACCTACATGAAACACAACATTTTAATACAAAGTTTTATATAAAAATTTTGTATTGAACATGAAATTCTCAGAATTGTTTAATATGAAAAAATATTATCAGTACATACAGAATGCATAGTTTCATTAACTCAAGTATCTATAGCTTTATTTCCTTTTATTTTCTTATCTTATATAGCTCCATAACTTCACACACAAAAATATTTTTAGTATTATCAGACTATAATGTCAAAACCACCTGAACTCATCTAGCTGTCTCTCAAGCTTCTCAAAGACCTCGATATTTCTCAATGAAAATAAGCCTAGGGCTCATAGCTCCCTGCATCTTGCTGTTCTCACCCTGGAAGTTTTCATCTGGCTGGTCCCATTGTATCCTTCTTCCCTCCTCTCTTCTTCCCACCTAGTATTCTTTTCATTTGGTGTTTGAAGTTAGTGAAGGTCAATGTTTGGAGAGGACCTCATAATGCTTATACATCAAGACTCACTGAGTGCTAGCAGTTTTGTGAACACTTTAGATGGATTTGCTTATCTAATTTTCAAATAAATATTATAGTTTTATTATTTTCCTCATTTTCACATATATAGCTATATAAGCATTGAAGAAATTTAACCTATAATGATGACAACAGGAACTTCAGTGGCCAGCATTCAAACTCAGGTCAGAAATTCTAAAACCTTAACTGCTATGCACTAGGGCCCACCTATCACTTAAGAACTATGATCGATGATAAATTTACTTTGCTCTATTGTCTTAGTTTTTCTCATATAATCATTCCCAATTTCACTCTTAAATGCAGCACAGAATTCTAAGAAAAATCTCAAAGAATATATGTATGTGTGTGATTCATGTTGCTAAGAGTACTCTCCCTACTTTTGCAAGCATCACCTACAACTAAAAGTTAGAAAGGGAGTCTCATCTTCTCATAAAATGTCCCTCTGTCTGTCTTTCTGATGTTAGATTGCAAATTATATATATATATATATATATACATATATATGTGTGTGTGTATATTTATTTGTGTGTGTGTGTGTGTGTATGTGTGTGTGTGTGTGTGTGTAATATACATTAAAAACACCAGGAGATACATGAGGCTCTCCTTACAAATGATAGAAAGGCTACAAGAGTACAGCATGAAGCATAAAGGCAGTGATGAGGAACCATTTCAACTTGTCTCTCTCTTGCATCTTCCTCTTCACTTGGCAGAAGGACTTTGGGTAACAAAAGAAGGAGAACTATAAAACAGTATTAAAATAGGAGGCCAAAATTATTTTAAATTGACTGAACATATTTCAACACAATATGATTCAAATGCAACTCTTTGGAATATAAAGGTATGAATTTTCATTGATAATTAGCACTAATCATAAAAAACACATTAATAGCTTTATAATTTCATGTTTATCTTCTGCTACAAGACTTTTAATCAATATGTTATTAAGTTATAGACCCTGTGGGACTGGACTTATGCTTCCTCATCCCTGTCTTTTTTTTCTTACCAATACACTAGAGGCAAACAATTTGCAGCCTCAGAATTCTTGTGCAGGCATCCAGCACTGTTTTCTCCTATTAATTTTTCACAACTCAACTGTCAAGTTTTAAGTCTATGCTGTAAAAGCGCTCTAAATTTGACCCTCCCCAGATCCAATGAACAAATTGTTTTCAAAACAATGACCAAATTATTTTCATCAGCATACCTGATTTACTGTATTCATTGTGTTTCCATTAATAGAACATTTAGAATGAGTGAGAAGCTGTCCTATTAGTTAGAAGAGTCATCAAGGCACAGATAATACTTCCAGATAAGAGATTGGGCTAGAAATTTTAAAACTGTCTTTACTTTTTATTCTTCTGCCTGTCACACAGAATCAACACGCTTCAAGGTTGGTGCAAGGGTCCATCGGCCTTTCTAAAGGAAAATAACCATAACCAAAGAATTTTGAACTTCTTGGTCCTTTCTTTGTTCAGAATTCATGTAATCTACCTTTTCCATTTTCCCCTGCCTTTTGAGTTCCAACTCTATTTCTCTGTAGTTTACAAGATATGAAATGTGTGAAGATCCACCTACAGAGAAAGAATTCAAAGTCTCCATTGCTTCTGTTCAAGATTAATTTGTGACTGCATCACTGGTCTACTGAGCCAGAGAAAATCTGTTCAATTCAAATCTGGCCTCAATGTCTGAAAATATCTCCTTAGCCATCTCTTTCCCAAATGTAGTAAGTCAAATGTTAAAAGTAATACTTGAAAAAAATTCACACTATTGAAAGGTATTGAAAGGTATCCAACATCTTCTGATTATTTATTATGTGAGTGGCCTGGGCAGTATCTTTCTCTATACAATCCATTTGATTTTTAAAGATGTGCTGTTTTTCTTCTGAGCTTAAAAATACAACTTTAATTTTGCTCCACTCCCACTATTGTACATTATTGTAAGGATAAGGTGAAGGTGGCAGTGGACCTCAAACTTTAGTGTCTAAAGATTCCCTCCTTCATGGGAAACACTATAATTAGAAGTTAATTCTCTGGAGCTTGTTTTTTCAAAGACCATAGATATAGAGAGCCAACTATCATTTTCCTGAAGAGACAGATGCAAACTCCTATCAAATGCAAGAAGACAGAATCATTATTCTTTCAGACAAATGTAATTCTAGAAAGGAACCCTGCTATGTATATGCAATTCCTGGTTAATGTATTTTTTGAAAACTAATCATTTAACACTTCTCTGTCTCCAGACCCATATTCCTCAATAAAAACCAAAGAAACTTGGTTGATTTCCTAATTATGTTCAACTAGAAAATTAAATTACTTTATGCTTTACTTCTCCAATTTCATTCTCAGTTCAGAACCACAGGCAGAAATAAACAATGCTATTGAACACTGTGTAATTCTTGTAGCACTTCTAGCAGTAGAGAAGGTAGAGTGCAAGGCCACAGAGCCAATTGTGAAGAGCAATATTTCTTATCAACACAGAGGTGAATTTCATGCTTGGAGACATGCACCAGAGTTTTTTTTTTTTTTAACCTGGCAATACTTAGCATGGAAGATAAAAGGAAATGAAATAAATATGATGACAAATTCTTCATGATATGACTTAGAAGTGGTTACATTTACAATATTAATCGTTTCTATTTTTAGAGTCACCATATAGGAAATACTTTATCTTCCAATTAATAGACATAGAGCTATAGCTAACAGTGGTGGAGGAGCTTTAACCTCAGCAGATGATGATGGTAATGAACACAGTTATCTGTGCTTGAAATCATAGATAGTGTGTGTATGTGTGTGTGTGTGTGTGTGTGTGTGTGTGTGTGTGTGTACGAGAGAGAGAGAGACAGAGACAGAGAGACAGAGACAGAGAGACAGACAGAGAGAGAGAGATTGACCAGTTGGTTGATTTTTTGAAATCATTCTCAAAAATACCTCAGGCCCTCCTCACACTTCTGATCCTATTCTGTTCACCCCTCCCAAAGGAGCTATTATAGACCTATATATCTGATGACACTCAGCTTTCTACCAGTATATATAAAATGGTGCTTTTGACTTCCAAGTATTTCCAGTTGTACATTAAGCATAAATTCGAATAAATTTGATGAGCTGTGATGCTGAGAGGCATAGTATATTATCCATCAATAATAAAGGATCAAAACAATGGATGATTACTTTTTTAGACATGCTTATCTTGCAGTCACATGGTATCGTATGCACCATAGTCCTTTGTTACTTATGTTTACTATATCTTGAGTGCTTCCTGAGTAGAAGACTTGTAGTAACTACTGAGACAAAGAAACTTTTGGATCCAAAAGATCTAGAGGAAATAAAAATGGAAACAACAGAAAATAGATGGAAAAAGATGTAGCACAATGTGTGCAGGGGATCTTTGTTTTATCCTTACAGTGAGGCTGAGGGAAATTACTGTACAATGACACAGAGCTCAGCAGTAGGAGAAAGATTCAGCACTTTATATGTGGAGTGAATGATAAAGCACCAAAAAGAAAAACTAATAACTAAGCATGAATATATAAAAGACTACAAATGTAATATTTGTTCAAAAAGTATCTTACCAAGATTAATCCTAAGCAATAAACATGAACTACAAAGCATGTGAGTGCATCTATCTGAAATTCAACCATGATTGTAAAATAAATTAGTTGTGGCTTACTATTTAATTAAGGATAAATGGATAAATTAATTTTGAGAATAAAGCAAAAAAATAATATTGTAGACACATTTTATTACTATAACTGTTATGCCTTTATCATGAGCTTCCTGGAGATCACCAAGAGTCTAAGTTTGTATGAAAAAGCAAAGAACCTTTATTGCAAGCTTATGCTTGAACTCCCCATCTGTTCCAACACAGTAGTCAGATGGGGAAAACCTGGAGTTTAGTTGAGGCAGGTTACAAAGAAGTAGTGGATGGTGGGTAGGTGAATTCTAGATTCAGATGGGGGTTAACTTTCTGACTGGGCAGGAGTGAGTAAACAGAATTCTTGTCAAATAGTGATTGGTACTGGTGTTGCTGCAAGGAAACTGGAAAACTCTATGCAAAGTATATAAGTGATCCTTTGTATTCTCAGACAGTTATTACTTCCTTGTTTCAATTCTCATTGGTCCCCTGCAGAGTACAGTCTATATCTTTTCCTGTTTATTGTAAGGGTTAGGTTTAGTCCAGGCATTGTTTGTCTGCAGTTTGTCATAGCTGCATTAATATTGTTAGGTCTCTTCAATGACTAACAGTTGAGATAATCAACACATACACACACACACACACACACACACACACACACACACACACACACACACACATATATATATATATATATATATATATATATACAGTCTTTGACTGACTCACATGTTCAAAGCTTCTAGTCCTTGACTGCTTAGCTTTTGAGAGATCTTACTTTACAATAGGAGCATGTAGCAAATATACAAGTTTCCAAACTTCGCATCTATAAAGCAAAAGGGGGAAAGAGACAGTCTCTCAGCCACACTGTGATCTAAATGATGTCTCCTTGGCCCACGTTTAAACACTTCACTGGAGACTAATCTTGGAACACATGGGCCTTTGAGGCCAGTTAACATCCAAACCACAGCAGATGGCACTGATAATATTCTATGATTTCATACTATAATCAGAGATCCTGTATAACCTCATAACCTAACCTAAATTATTGCAGAGTAATTCTGGAGAATGTGTAAAAGTTATAAAAATTAACTTATATTTAGATTACAAAAACTCATTAAGTTTGATGTTTGTATATATCTCTTTCTGTCTCTCTGTATGAATCACTGTCTATCTCTCTGACTCTGTCTTTCTCTGGCTCTTTCTCTCTTTCTCATAATGCACTCTCCTTAAGGGAGTATAATTAAACTATAACATTATTAAATTTTTAGTGTTTTTATTTATTTATGAGAGTTATGTGCTGTAATAACCTGGACCATTACTTTAAGTCTAACTATTAAAAATTTTTCATTTTCTATTTTTTTCATCAGACACTATTATACATTTCCTCTCTGTAAAAACATATGATGTAGCATAATCCATGTACAAAATAAGTAGGTAGACTCAAACATGGAGATAAGCCTAAGTCACTCTATTTTTATTGTCAAAAAATTCATAGATTATGTTATGACCAAGGTTTCTGTAGTTTAAATTCTAATTATTCTTGTCAACTCCTTAGTAAAAAGGAAGGCTGAAGTCTTTTCTTGCCTTACATTACTTTCTCTGCCAACTCTATTATGTCCTGTACCTTTCTAGTGCTGAGATTAAAGGTGTGTGCCTCCCAAGTACAGAGATCAAAGGCATGAGATTTCAAGTCCTGAGATAGACTAGATCAATCTCACAAAGCGCTTTTTGGTGTTGAATTCCTGATAGTCCTACTTCCTCCTCCTAAATGCTGGGGTTAAAGGTGTGAGCCACCACTATCTGACCTCCATTGTTAGCTAGTAGCTAGCTCTTCCCTCTGATCTTCAGAACAAGCTTCATTTGTTAGAGAACAAAAAAATATCAACACAGGTTTTCTCTTCCTCACCACCTTCCAAATCCTCTGCATGCACTCTTTTCCATCTCTTCTCTCTCTCTCTCTCTCTCTCTCTCTCTCTCTCTCTCTCTCTCTCTCTCTCTCTCTCTCTCTCAACTTTACCTGTGTCTCTCTTTAAGAAAAGAAACAAAGAAAGAAACAATAAAATATGTAATAATAAAACCAAAAAAACAAACAAGAACCCAAGTAGCACACATACATACAACCTAAAATCCATAAAAACACAAAAACAGAAACCATAATATTCAAGCAAAATATCAATTAGACAAAAATACCAATAAGACAAAATATATCCAAGAAGAATGATATGAGTTTAAAAAAAATACCACTGATATCCTCTCATGCTGTTCATCTACTGGTAGGGCATGAGGATACTCTTAAGTATCTTTAATATGCCCATTGGGAATTCAATAGAGAAAACTAACATTCTCTTTGCAGTCAGATGTAATTGCTGGTAATTTCTTGATTAGAGATGGTAACTCATATATTTTCCCCTCTTAACACTGGTACCTCATCTAGATTGAACCTGTGTAAGTAATGTCTACCTGACTCAGCCTATGTAAGTTCTTACATGCATCAGATCTTTTCTGTCTAGAAGAAGCCATCTTTGATGTCATCTACCCCTTTATCTTCTATGATTTTTTTCTTTTGTGTAGGCATCATGAGTACTGAAGGAAAGGGTTTGGTGAAGACATATCAACTGAATGTTCCTTAATTTCACTTTTTATATATTATCCCTTGTGTACCTCTGTGCTAGTGCCCATCTGGACTACACTTATGAGTCTGTGACCTGTGATACCTTATAATACATAATTAACATTTAGTAACATCACATTTCCTTTTAACAGTAAACTTTCTTCACTACATTTCTACAAACATAGTGTTTAGGCTGTCAAACAAAGATATCAGGACTTACTAGCAACTAAAAACTATTTTGCTCTTCAAGCATATTCAAAGCCTAGCAGGGAGACTTAATTATTAAAAGTAGTAAGTGAATTTTCTTTGTGGTTTTTCTTTTCTTTTCACTGTCTTACATTAGCTGCGCCATGCTTTTTCCTCATGCTGATATATAATATTTTATAAAGAAGTTAAAGACTTAATCCTAAAAGCAGAAATGTGAGTCCTGTGAATTTTATAGATGAAAAAAATCAAAACATTTAGACACTTGTCTGTCTGCTGATGTTTAAGGCAGTATACATAAAAATAAAACAGTTTAGTATTCTAAGAAAGAGATTCATTTTCTCTTCCTACTTTTTTTTTTATGAAAAATCACTAACGTCTTGAAAATTATAGACTCTAATGGATGATCTGGTGCTTTTAGACTGTATGAATGTATTACCACACAGAATGGGAATGCCCCTCAGCAATGATCAGTATCTCTTTAGCCAATGTCCAATGTACTGAATTCCATTTTCCTACCCACAAATTCTGCCCATTTCAGCTTCACACCTAGCAGCTGTTTCAGCATCCTGCTGCCATCCATCCTCCACATGTATCCAGCCCAGTGGAGCTGCATTAAAGTGAGCAGGGCTTTGCTGCACTGAGGTTGGCTGCCTGCCAGCACTTCATTATCAGTGATCCTTCTTACTGCTCATGTTTCACGGGCTCATGGGTGACACTGAATCAGGTTTTCAAGAAACTTCATGGAGAGCTGTGTCAAGCCTACACTTCACTGCCTTCACTCTGTAGAGGCCAAGCCTGACTGCTGACAAGTCTGTCCCTTGCACAAAGGAAATGGGTGTGTAAATAATACATATATTCTGAACACTAAGGTAATTTGGCATAGATATTGGTGAATACATTTACTTAACAGACAATATATCCTCATAATACTGAATAATATTATGTTAAAGCATACTCACTTCAACATTTACTTTCCACTGGAAATTATAAGCATACTCCTTTACTATACTAGAAAAACCTGTGTCTTAATCCTTTAGTTTTACAGTCAAGAATCTTACGTTTTAGTGTGATAATAACTTGCACTTATCATCCACTTTAGGGCAATGTTGGGCAAAATATAAAGTTAAATACAAATATAATATGAAATAGTTGTCTAAACTCAGTCCCTGATTCTCAGACAGGGACTAGAAGATAGAACCAGGATTAATAGGAGCATAAGGAATGTTAGAATGGATGTAAGTGGAGGATCATAATGCATTATGTGCACGGCTAAAGTTATGGAACAATCTAGATATAATCTAAAACAAAAGTTTGGATTATTTTATTTCTCTAATATTTTTGTCCTATAGGTAATAATTATTCATACATAGATAGTCTAGACTTCTTTCATAAACCAGTTTACTCTGTAGTCACCTGGGTGACTGTATTAGGTAACAATATTTAAATAATATTCAATATAAAAAATAATTTGGCAATAACTATTAACTTTCTTATACTTCAAATGAAAAGATTAAGCAATGTATTAATTATCTCCTAGAAAAGTAAACCTGATTCACTAACCCTATTAAATCTGCCCTGCTGAAAGCATGGGTTCTTTTGTTTCAGGAAAAATTTTCTGATTTTTCTCTTCATTATTCATATTCCACACACAGTTATTTCTATTTCCTCTCCAAATGCCTCAAGCTTTCCTTAGTAAAAAGCCTTATTTAGAACCTAGAAGAACGCTCCAAGAAACCATGTGTTTCCGTTATGTTTGATTAGATCACACCAGCACTAAATGAGCCTGGTTGATTGAGCTTTGAAAAGCTCATGAACTCATGAAGAAACATGACTGAACAAGTTTTTGTGTCATAGAGTGTTGAATTTTGGGGCATATACCAAGATGTATTATAAATAGGTCATGTAGTGGGTTTTTGAATTTTAGCTTTGTTGAGGATTCTCCACACTCATTACCAGAGAAGTTTGCAATACCACCAAGAGTGAAGGAGGGTTCTCTTTTCCCCACATTAGCACAATATTTGATGTCAGTCATTCTCTTTATCTCAGTCGTTCTGACTGGAGTAATATACAATCTCAGTGCTGATTTTATTTGTGTTTTCCTAATTGCTAAAAATGGTTAGGATTTATTGGATTAATACTTGATAATTAAAACAGGTTCCATGTGGGGTCTGAGACCTAGGCCTATTACTGGGGAAGCCCAAAGAGATTAGTTTGAGCCACCATCTCCAAACAAATCAGATGAAACTCAAAGTGAAAGGTCCAGGAAAGACTTTCAGGGGATGAAAATGCTTAAGTATGTGAAGGGGAGGGGACTTGAGTATTGAGATGATCTTTAGGTTTAAATAGAAGAAACACTGGAGCAGGCTCTGAGGGGAATACGTAATTGAATAGTTGGTGTCAAACTCATACAAACTAGTGACTATTTTCCTGTGAGATCCTTCTTCTTGAAGCATTGGGTTGGCTGGAGGGCTCATTTTCAGTTACGGAGTTAGTGCTCCCATGTTAGGTAACTTATCAGGTCTGTGAGGTGTCACTGTATGTAGAATATAAAGTGGCTTCATACTGAGCCTATTGACTGAAGAATTCAGAATGCCATTTCACAATTAGGATCTTAGAAAAAGCTGACAGGAGACACTCCCTGTTATCCTTATCATCAGGCTTTCAGCCTTACTGGGAGTGACACAGGTTAAGTGTTACCAGCTTTTAGACATACACTTCTTGAACAATTAGCATGTATATTTGTATAGTTTAGCAAAAATCTGATCCAAAGGGTTTTGATTTTTTAAAGGCAAAGAAAAAAAAAAAGATATACAGTTCACTCGGCATTTAGTTACCTAGCAGGCAAGTGTGGGCACAATTAAGGATTCAGTACCTGTTAATAAACATTTTTTAATTATAGATTAGCTTCATGATAATAAATTTGTATCTTGGATAAGCTTGTTTTTTTTATTCAGTATTTTATTCAGACATTTTTATCTCACATGAAAGGAATTTTTTTAAGTGTAATATCATAGTCCTCAAAGAATTACATTTTATTTGGGGTCAGAACTTCAGAAGCTTAAAATGACTACATATATTACTAGAATTTAATTCTAATGTTTCAATTAAAGAAACAATATCAGAGTAAGAATTTCTTGTCATATTTTATAGATAAATATGATTTTTCAAAGATTAAGTTGACTGATAAGTGACATATCTTAAAGTGGTCTCCACATTTTAAAATTTCTAGTTTCCTTTTTAGAAGCATATTTCTTTTCACAAAATACGGCAAAAGTCCTAGATTAGCCTAACACAGGAACAATTCTCAGGGCCAAAGTGCTTCACTGTCAGAACGAAGAAGACAGATGACACTACTCCATGCCAAAACACGGAAGGACAACTTCTAAAGTCTATGTAATGATGCTAAGTATGCAGAAGATAAAAATGTGTTTTATATTATCAGAACAATAAAATAATTAGTCTTTTACATCTTCATTTAGTCTCTGGGAAGGACAAATCTACAATGGAAACTTCCATCTTTTTTAATGTTGCTATATTCAGATGAAAGATAATTCTAAGAATCTTAGTGAATATCACAATCTTCACTTACAATAATCTTTGAGGAGCTATATATAGTGTGTCAAATTATTTATGCATTTTAATGAAAGATAATATTGACACATATAATCTTTGTTTCTTCTGAAGTATTTAGAGATACTTGATGGGCCACTCACCTTAGTCTTCTGTAGGAATATTGAAACTGCCAGTACAGTTGTGACCATGCTTTCTATTCTAAGTGATTACTTTCACACATCTATTTCAGAATCAGTCATAGTAGTTTCTCAAGACCCTGTACAAATAGTGATAAGGAAAGCATGCTCTAAAAATACTGGTATGTTTGATATGACATCAGAAGAATTCAGTTACTAACATATCTACAGTGAACTGTCCAATTCACAAATACCATTAGTGGTAGATAAGAAAGGAACATTCAGCCAGGCATGGAGGTGCATGTATGCCATCAGCACTCAGGAAGTAGAGGCAGGTAGATTTCTGTGGGTTCAAGGTCATCCTGTTCTATATACACTGATTTATAGGACAACTAGGGATGTTGCACTAAGAAATTCTTTCTCAAAAGACCAAAAAGAATAGAACAAAGAGAAAAAAAGATTTTAGAATAAGCAAAATAAATATATACAGAGATGCTTAGTGTCTTCTATAAAGATTCATACTACTATGTTCTGAATAGTAAATAAGAGATTGGTAGCAAATATTTGAATCATAGGACATAGAATAACAAAATTAGTGCTGGTACTAACCTACAAGCATTATTAATACCTACTGATTTGCTTTCATATTGGAAGGTGTTATTCATGATACTACAAAGGAAAAATAGTTACCTATCTTACTCAACTGTGAACCTTGATATCTGCAATGATGATTGCCATGAAAAGACACATCTACTGGTGAAACTGCGGCATGAGCATCTTGCAAGTAACCACTCACATTTTGATTGAAATAAATCCTGATAAAAACATAAAATTTATATAGCACCATTATAAATTGAATAACCTATTGCTAAAGTTATCATATGCCTTATTGGAAAGCTATTATCATTATGATAAATGGACATAATGTTACACCTATTACTAATGATTTGTCATTATACCTAAGCATCTCCAAGACCTCACAAGAGAAGCTTTTAGTTAACCTAGAGAGCTGCAACACCCATCCAATGCATAAAGAACAACAGACTGCAGGTTGATATCCTAAATGAAATGTCCTAGTTATTACTTTCTATTGCTATGAAGAGTTAGCATGGCTATGACAACTCTTACAAAGAAAAACATTTAATTGGGATGGCTTACATTTATAGAGATTTAGCTCATTATACTCATGAGAGGAAACATGGTGGCATGCAGGCAGGCATGGTGATATAAAGTTCTACATCTTAATCTGCAGGTATCAGAAAGTAACTTTTCTGTATCATATTGACTGTAGCTTGAAGAAAGACTTCAAAGTTACCATGGCAGTGACAGGCTTTCTCTAATAAGGGCATACCTGCTCCAACAATACCACACTTCCTAATAGGGCTACTCTCGTTCGGGGCCATTTTCTTCCAGACCACAACATGAAACATATATGCTGAACACACTCTCATAGTATCAGGGATCATTTAGAAACCCAGCCAGAAAGAGTATAAAAACAGGGACAATGAGTAACTACAAAGAGGTTTTGTCCTCTGGACTCACAAGGTTGGATGCACATACTAACTGATAGCAGTTGTGACAGAATGAACAAAATCTATGTAAGCCAAAGCAGAGGGGAGTTGGACATGAAGCCCAAGGGTATGCCAAAGAGCTATTGGCAACTGATGGTTACAGGGGAATAAAGAGTACATTTTCTTTGAGTATATAACCATGGCAATATAACAAATCTCCAGTGTACAAACACATGTCAAAGAATATTTGGAGGTATAAATTTGTGTTGAGGGCTTAAAATTCTTTTTCAGAGAGTACAAAGATAGGTGGATGGGAAAGAAGACTGGGTCTGTAAAGAGTTGAAGAAGAAAGTAAATATTATGAACACTTAAAATATTATGAAATACTTAACAATTTCATTGTTAGGATGAATTGAAAAATGCTGTAAAAACCCAAACCCAATTGAGTCTAGAGACAAATAATGGATTCCACGTCTTTAGACCTAAAACTGCTCAGTGCAAAAGAAGGTGATTTTTAATCTAATTATTTATCAGTGAAAAAGTATCAGTGTTGTTAGTAAATTATAATCAAACAGTGAAGTTGTTATATTAGATGAGACTATAACACTGAAAAAAATTAAATTAGAAATAGGCTTTACTTAAGGGCTTATCCAATTTATGTAGAAGCAAGACACTTATAGTAGAAACTAAATTTGTTTGTATATATATCTCAAATATACATTTATAGGTATTTTATTACACTTTTTTGAGAATTTCACGCATGAAGACTGTATTGACATCATTTTTTAATTTCCTCTTCCTCTTCTTCCTCCTTCCTTGTTTACCCATACATACTCTTCAGTTCATGACCTTTCCTTTAATTAGGGCTACATACACACATATATACATACACATATA
This sequence comes from Sigmodon hispidus, assembly GCA_004025045.1. Taxonomy (NCBI): domain Eukaryota; kingdom Metazoa; phylum Chordata; class Mammalia; order Rodentia; family Cricetidae; genus Sigmodon; species Sigmodon hispidus. The sequence goes on from PVIH01018930.1 coordinate 16,708, forward strand.
TACTAATACAGCTTACTAAGTCAATTTAACATTCCTCATATATGACACAAGTTTGAATCATTGGAGTAGAGAGAGTAATAGAAAAAACTCTCTATAAGGTTATATAGTAGGAAGCCTTTAGGACATTTTTTATTATGAATAAAGTCATATTTTTTATCCATGTATACTGCTGTTCAAACTCCCTTCCCCTTCCCGCCCCTTCCAGTCACTTTATCTCCTCGCCAGCAAGGGCAGGATGTTAGGGTATATTCTTAATTACTTATTGGTATAGGAGAACCTGGATCCTAGTGGTTCTGGATTCTTAAAGAGAGCAGTCAGTGAAATCTATGAAAATAAAATTGGTATGTAGCTTTCTTCCACAGTCTCTACATCAGCACTTGTCTCCAGTTATCTGCCTTGATTTTCAATTAAATTTGCAGGCAAATGGATGGACTTGGAGAATATCCTCCTGAGTGAGGTATCACAAACTCAGAAAGACAAGCAGGGGATGTACTCACTCATGAGTGGACTCTAAACAAACAAGAAAAAAGGAAATCATGCCCAAGCTGCAAACCACAACCACTGAACAGCGTGGGATCAGAAACACCCTGGACTGACTCCTTGGATCTCACTCCCCCTAGGGGAACACCTGACTCATTCTTAAGGGAGAGGGGAGAAAATTGGATCTGCCAGGAGTGGAGACTGAACTAAGCAATATTGGGTCAGTGGGACCATGGGACTGCCTACTGCCTGCCCAGGGAGGGGATGGGGAGTTGTGGAGAAGAAAGAATGACCTGATGTGGTGGGAGGAGGAAGGGACCTTGAATAAGGATATACAAGGATAGAAAGTGTGACTTCTTTGTTCATAATAAAAAGAAAAAAAAGAAGTGTAAACAAAATAACCAATTTCTTCCAACTTGCTTTTGGTCACGATGTTATACCACAGCGATAATAACCCTAAGTAGAACAAAAATTGCAACCTGCATAGTGAGGAATTGCTGGGATAGAACTGACCATGTTCTTGAAAATACTTTTAAAGGACTTTGAGACTTTGTGAAGAAAAACTAGTGAAAGTCCAAAACTTGTTGCAATAGTTTTATTGTAACTGGCCCCCATAATCTCATAGGGAATGACCCTATTAAGAGGTGTGGCTTTGATGGAGAGGGTATGGTCTTGTTGGAGGAAGAATGTCACTGTGGAGGTGGACTTTGAGGTTTCCTATGCTAAGGATACTTTTCAGTATCTCAGTTAAATTCTTGTTGCTTACAAGATTTGACACTCTCGTTTTCAGCCCCAAGACTGCCTGCATGCCACCATGCTCCCCACCAAAATGATAATGGACTAGACCTCTGAAGCTGTAAACTAGTTATCCCAATAATAATTATATATTTTTCTTTATAAGAGTTGATGTGGTAAGAAAAAAATGATATCCTAAAATTTGCAGGCAAATGTATAGATTTGGAAAATATCCTCCTGAGTGAGGTATCACAAACCCAGAAAGATAAGCAGGCGATATATCCACTGATTAGTGGACTCTAAATAAAAAAGCAAAAAGCAAAGCATATCCAAGTTGCAAACCACAACCACTGAACAGCTTGGGATCTGAAACACCTTGTACTGTCACCTTGGATCCCACTCCCTCTACAGGAACACTTGACTCAGTCTTGATGTTTAGGTGAGAAAACTGAGCCATATTGGGACCTTGTGACCTCCTGCCCTTGTTAGGGAGGAGATGGGGAGATGTAGAGAAGAAAGAGTGGCTGGAAGGGGATGGAGGGGGAAGGGACCTTGAATAAGGATGTACATGGATAGAAAATGTGACTTTATTCATAATAAAAAATATATAAAATAAATAAATAGATAGATAGATAGATAAAACCATCATAACTTGGCTGATTCTTAAACTCTAAAGTTTAGCTGTCAGATCGAGGTGCAACTTTGATATCTTATTGTTTTTGTACAAAAAAAAAAAAAGAGTTGCTGTGGTCGTGGTATCTCTTTGCAGCAATAGAAACACCAACTGAGACACTTGAGCTGCTCTTTGAGATTATGGAAGATAAGACGGTGAAGAGAAATAGACAAGAGAGGCCTGGTTTGTAAAATTCCTAAAGAAAATTTGAGAGTCACTTAAAGACTATTGGGATCATTGTATATTCTGAGTTAACAATCAGTAGATCTGGTTAGCTGCTATAGAAGAATCAGCTGTTATTTAGAAGATACAAGAAACACTAAAGGAAGTGTTTGCTTTACAAGGTTACTTGATACTGAGCAAATAAAGCTAAGAAATTTTGTTTCATCAGAGAGAACTAATATCTAGGCAAAGTGTACAAACTAATCTTGAAGCAGAATGCACACAAAGAAATCATTTACCACAATAATTAATTATGTTAAACACTCAGTTACACATTAACACGTGTAAACAAGAATCCTCCAAAGAGATGGTAATCTCCCAGTGTCTAACCTAATGGCTTTCTAAGCATATTCTAATTTTTTTCATAAGGAAATGTGACCTCATCAGACATAATTTGCCAAAGATTCAAAGCCTATATATTTTAATAAAAATAAAATGTTAGTTGTCAGGAAGTAGTAGATGTGAGTAGTGCACATAAGAATATCATGGTGCTAGGAGGAAATGTTCCTGGGAGTTCAGTTTCCAATTCAGACAATAGGTGTATTTTGTGTGATCTCTGCCGTAAGCACACAAGAATAAGCTATGTGTAATAAACTAGGGTCTTTCTAATCCCACGTGTCTCTAATTATACCACCGTGATCTCAATATAAGTGGCATCAATGACAGCTTTAAAAAGTTAATTCCTGGGTAAGCAGAAATTCTCACAAAGTAGGCAGAATTTGGCTCATCCTATTCCCTGTCTGCAAACCAGCTATGTCTACAACATTAAAAATATGTCACGCAGGCCCATATTGGGAAGGACAGAGTTTAAACATGCTTCTTCTAGTCAGTCTGTTTGGTGAAAATCAAGTTCACTTCTGAAAATCAACTGTCTCCTGAGTAATAGAGTTTAATATCTTGCTTGCAGAATTGTTAAGCTTGGTTGCTCAGGGTAGACAAATATAAACTTTTCATCTCACTCTAAGAGGAAGTAAGCTTCTTGATGTCAGAGATTAAAGGTATTTGAGATGCTAATACATTGACCAGTAATTGACTCTCTGACATTGCTGTGTAAGGATTATGTTTATTGGCTAATCAAATACATTATTAGCATCAAGTGTCCTGAGGATATGCTGCCTTCAGAACTATCTCCTAAGGGTACATGATGAGTCACATTGCCTTTTGGGTGGTGAGAAATACCAATGACATAAACTTCCACAAAATACACACAATAGTGACAGGACTTCAAAGACTTTAGTGCTCACTTTTACTACTGTAAAGAGATTTTAAACTATGTTCTTGTGTTCTTTCTCAGAGTAAAAATGGGAAAGACCTATAATTTCATTGTCTGTTCTTTTTAAGCATTAGGACAAGCACTGATTAAAATATTGGCTCAGCTTTTTTGAAATCTGACTCAGCTAATTTATTGATGTAATTTTCTTTTTTTATATTACTTTTCAAACACAAACATCTGAGCAGGAGACAGCTCAGTGGGTAAAAGTGTCTAACATAAAAATTTGATTGTTTTTTGATACCTAAATTCCAGGGCTGTAAGATAGCCAGGACTGTCTAAAGTTTCCCTTTGCCTTTCACATTCATGCCATGGTACAAATGTGCCCGTACTCAAGCATACATATTATAAATATATTTATAATAATAATAAAAACAAAGACATACTACTTTTAAGTTTGCATTCTGTAATATAAAATAACAAAGATAAACTCATCGGTAGACCCTCCCCCAGTTCTACAGAATAAACTTATCAATGACAAATATTCTAATTATCTCTTTAGACTTCAAAAACTATTAAGTGGAGATCTGGGAGATTTTTATCACTTTAGACAATAATTAGTACAATATACAGGACAATAATTAGTACTCCATGCTTCAATATTCTAAAATACCTTTATATTTTAAATTATAAACAAAGTACTGGCACGATACCTTAGTCATTGATGTGATTGTCATCCAGTTCAGTTCCCCAGCGCCCTCCTAAAAGCAATGCACAGAGGTGCAAATCTGTAAACCCAGAACTGGGAAGGTTTAGAAAGGAGAATTTCCAGAGCAAGGCAGTCTAGCAGAATTGATGAGGTCAGGTTCAATGAGAGGCCCTGCCTCAACAAAAAGATGGAGAGTTATGAAAGAAGACACACACTCACACACACACACACACACACACATACACACACACACACACACACACACAGAGAGAGAGAGATAGAGAAAGAGAGAGAGAGAGAGACTCTCCTTATATTGTAAATATAATCTGAACTTAAATCTTTAATTGACTGGGGAACTCAATTTATATAGGAGAACTAACATGAGATTAAAACCTCCCTGGAGTACATAGTTACTACCAGGCCAGTTATGGCTACACATTCAAATCCTGTCAAGAAAGAAAGAAAGAAAGAAAGAAAGAAAGAAAGAAAGAAAGAAAGAAAGAAAGAAAGAAAGAAAGAAAGAAAACAGAAACTAATTAAAGGAAACAAGTAACAAGATTAATCAATTAGAAAGTACTTGTGAAAACTACTAATGACAATAATGTTACTGTCATTACTAGGTCAGTACAGCCTTTACCGTATGTACATACAAGAATGTGAATTTTCATTTTACTTCTATTTGTTTCAAGAGAATTATAATTTGAACAACATCACATAAATTTTATTTTCTTGGCTATTAAAAATATCTCCACTTAAATTACTTCAAGTCATTCGATTGAACTTTGAACTTGGAAGATCTGGAACAGAACAGATAAAAGTTCAACAAATCATAATGTTATAATTTTTATATAGCTTGTACAAACATTTTCCTTTTTTAAACTTTACTTTTGAGATTAATATAACATATTTCTTATCCTCTTTCTCCCCCCAAGCCATCTCGAACAGTTCTTGCTCATTCTCCTTCAAATTCATAGCCTCTGTTTTCACTAATTGTTTTTGCACACACACACACACACACACACACACACACACACACATTTCTAAACGACATGCCTAGTCCATATAATATTACTCTTCTGTATGCTCTCAGGGCATTTGGCACTGGACAAAAAAGAAATGGTATGCTCTTCCCTACAAAAGGCCACTTCTTCCACTCTCTGCTTTATTGAATTACCCATAGTCTTTGTGTAGGGTTGAAGACTGGCGTTTCCACATCTTCTTTGGGATGTTCACTGGTATTGTCCTTGTTCAACTGATATTGGTGAGAGTTATGAGTATGAATTCTGATGTTAGAAAAATAATTTTAAAGTTATTCAAACTCAATTTTTCTTATTATCTTGTCAAACTTTTACAAATACTATGGTAAGTTTTACACTATTTCTTATGCCTGGTGAAAAATGGAATCCCTTACCTTGAATAGCAACAATCATGTTTTATTTGATTTTTAAGATTGCATGATTCCAAAATTGAGAAATTGTAAGCTCCAAGAATAATTGGTATATTAAATCTCTTAAGAAATTCTTATAAATTTGCATATGAACTGGAACTGTTCATATTTCATTCCCCATTGTCCCTTTTCTTGAAATTGAGTAATGTGCCTTCTTGGGAACTTTCTAGAGGTAATTGCATTAAATATAAGTAAAATAGGACAATAATATGTGAATTTCTTACAAACTCTAATTTCTGATCATTTTTAAGGATTTATAAGTATGATCTTTTGTTTTTAAATCTTAAATTTTACTTTACATAGCATTCTTTACTTCTTTATCCTATGCATTGAGAGTTAATCAGCAAACTTACATATTTAGTGCTATATTTATCAATGGCTATGTGAGTATATAAAAATAATGTAAGACAATATACCAGGAGATTGAGGTTTGTTTGTTTGTTCGTTTGTTTGTTTTTTGGTACTTCTTTAGTCTCTTAAGGACAGGTGAGCTTTCACTGGCATATCACAGATTCAAATGAAATTTTGCCTTAGTCAATATTTGAATACAATATCAAAGGCTCTTGGGTAATTCCATATTTACTATTACTCTCAACTCTTTTAAAAAGCAAAATTTATCATGTACTTAAGGACAGCTTTACAACAGAAGCGATATTCTATTTATTTTCATTAACCATTAAAAACAATAACTAGGCATGTTGACACCCCAGCATGTAGGTGTCTGAGATGGGAGGGCTAGAAAATCAGGACCCATCTTTCTTCCAGTAAGACACTGTCAGAAACAAATAAACCACAACAAAACTTAACATATGTATTGTTGGGAGCTGGTATGCCCCTAATAAAAGATAGCATCTTTATCAAATGGTATTGGCATACCTGGATGGCAGTGTGTAGAAAAATGTAAATAGAATCAAGCCTATCACCCTGCACAAAACTCAAATCCAAGTGGATCAAAGACCACTGAACCTGATAGAAAAGAAAATGGGAAATACCCTCCAACACATTGACACAGGTGACCACTTCCTAAATATAACATCAGTAGCACAGACACTTAGGACAACCATCAATAAATGGGACCTCCTGAAACTGAGAAGCTGCTGTAAAGTCAAGGACACAGTCAATAATACAATATGACAGCTTACAGAATGGGAAAAGATTTTAACCAATGCTACAAGTGACAGAAGACTGATCTCTAAAATATACAAAGAATTCAAGAAACTAGAACCCAAAACCTTGAATAACCCAATCAAAAAAAATGGTTCATAATAATAATAATAATAATGGGAAAAATGGGTTCAGAACTAAAAAGGGAATTCTCAGTAGAAGAATTACAAATGGCTGAAAGGCACATGAATAAAGTGTTCAACATATTTAGCCATCAGAGAAATGCAAATCAAAACAATTTTGAGAAACCACCTTCCACCTGTCAAATTGACTAAGATAAAAGACACAGATGACTTTTATGCTGGAGAGGATGCAGAGCAAGGGGAACACTCCTCCATTGTTGGTGGAAGTGTAAGCTGGTTCATCCACTTTGGCATGCAGTATAGTGATTTCTCAGAAAACTGGGAATAAGTCTCCCTAAAGACCCAGCGATATCACTGCTTGGCATATACCCTAAAGATACATATTCACACTCCAAAGGTGTTAGCTCAACTATGTTCATAGCAGCATTATTCGTAATAACAAGAACCTAGAAACAACTTATATGACCCTCAACTGAAGAATGGATTAACTAAGGTACATATACACAATGGAGTACTACTCAGCAGTGAGAAAAAAAAAATGATATCCCAAAATATGCAGGAAAATGGATGGATTTGGAGAATATCCTCCTGACAGAGGTCTCACAAACTCAGAAAGAAAACAGGTGATGTGATCACTCATTAGTGGACTTTAAAAAAACAAACAAACAAAAAGCTAAGCACGTCGAAGCTGCAAACCACAACCACTGAACAACCTGGGATCTGAAACACCTTGGACTGGCACTTTGGAGTCCATTCCCTCCAGAGGAACACCCGGAGGGACCCTAACCCAGTCTTGATGTTGGGATGAGGAAAGCGGATCTGCCTGAAGTGGGATGTTCAATTAAGCCACCTTGGCACTTTGGGACCTCCTGCCCTTGCTGGGGAGTAGATAAACTGATGGAGAGAAGAGAATCCTCTGGATATTGATGCCACAAGTGTGGTTGGACTGTCATCCAGTGGGCAACAAATCCAGAGTGCCATGGTTCTCCTCAATGAGGATCTGATTAATGAGATGGCTGAGGCCGCCATGCAGCGCCTCAAACCAGTCACCATCCGTGAACAGAACACCATTACTTAGCTTCATGTTCCGTGCGTTGGCCGCGGCTTTCAATACTACAGAGCCAAGGCGAATGTGGAGTCTGATGCATTTAGAAATTTTTTTTCCAAGTGTCCTCTTATTCGACTTCTTTGGAATTGGGGAGATTGAGTGTTACCTGACAGTCACTGGGAACTTTATTCTGAGGAGGAGTGACGAGGTGAAGGAAAAGGACTTGTTCCATAGCTACACAACCATCATGGCGCTCATTCACTTGGGGACCTCTAAATAAGCTGTCTTGTTGAGAGCAGCTCCCACAGGATGTAACTTTGGGGTTTTGCCTTTTCAGAAAAATGGAAACTTGGGATATGAGTATTTTCAACCTAACTAGCTCCTTGTGTTTTTTAGCTTTGAGTGATGCTCTGAGATCAGGTTGGGATTGAGTTTAATATAGAGATGAATGACAGCTTTGTTCACACAGATCAAGAAATAAGGGTGGTATCAGGCATAAGCAAAGCCAGTGTGACCGACTGCCCTGGGAAGTGAAGGAGGATGGAGGGTGAAAATTTTGTAGTGGTTAGTGAACATTTTTTTAGTAGAATCATGATTTTATTTTCCTTTAATAAAGGAGAAAATTAAAGAAAAAAAACATGCATAAAGCAATCAGGAAAAGCATGATTATTCTTATTTTAATTTAAATAACTCATTATTCTGCAACAAAATAGGCAGAAATTTTGTTATCTTAATAACATCTAAATCTCTTTTGATTGTTGAAGTATTTTCTTTGCAAACATACACTGTATAGAAGTTACCAGTTTCTTCCATATCATCCCAAATACGCAGCAATTCTATTATTGTTGGAAGTTGAAAGAGAAACAAGGGACATTAAAGGAAAATTTTCACTTCAGATAACTTAACTAGTGTTCTTTTCCTTAAAATAATTAAGACAGGGTCCAAGAGATGCTTCAGTTGGAAAAGTGTTTGCTTTACAGTCACAAAGTTCCATCACAAGAGCCCACACAAAACCCTACACATGATGGCTCATATATGTAATTGCTGTGTGTGTGAGTGTGGGCTCTCTCTCTCTCTCTCTCTCTCTCTCTCTCTTTCTCTCTCTCTGTTTGTCTCTGTCTCTGTGAGAAGTAGATTCTCTGAAGCTCATTAATGGTCCAGTCAAGCCCAATTGAAGACATTGTATCAAAAAAATTGAACACTCTTTCTGACTATGATACCCAAGATTATTTATCCTCTGGCCTCTCCACACAGGTATACAAGGGTTCAAGTACATCTTCATACATACACATGCAAATACTTAGAATAAATAGATAAAAATCATTATGACAGGTCACAGGTAACCATCACTTCAGTTACTAGACACACACCCAGTGGACCTCCTTTAGTATACCTGTTGTACTATTCCCAAACTACCAAGCAAGTTTTACAGCTTTCCCTTTTTGATCTGCAATCCTGCATTCATGGCTTACTTTCAAGGCAAACTAGAAACATTGTCGCTTTCCTTTCTGTTTAGCTTTATCCTAAGTATATGCTTCACTAGGCTTGTCATAGGAACCACCCACTTGATATAGACTTGGAGATATATTTGCTTATTGTTCATAAAGTGTAGTAAGATGTAAGGAATATTTTATTCTTCATAAGTAAAACCAAATATCCTTCTGTGTTCAAAAGTATGATATTCTAAAAGAAATACACATTATCTTTAAGTGGATATTTCTTAGAATGCTTGGCTAGATGTTGATGGAAGCTACATGCAGCTTTCCATTATGAACACTGTGTCTTATGATAAATTTCCAGCTGTGTTGTTTTTTTCTTTTAAATCAGTTAAATATAGCTGTCTTTCTCTTTCTGACTTTTTAAAGCTTCAAAGACTATAATTTGGAGTTTCAGATAAGCTTTTAATGTGTTTAATTTAGTTAGTAATCTAAGTTTCTATTGGACTTTTCAATAACAATGCAATGATGGGGTCACTGAACACAGCTCCATTTAGCCTCCATCTAAGAGTTCTGAAGAAATTGCTTGAAAATTAATACCTAAGTTAATAACTATAATGGGGTTATGTATAGACTTTCTTTGAGTTCAATTTGACAACTTTCCACATTTTCTGATTCTTTGTGACAAATAGAGCCACATAGTTAAAGAATAGAAAGTTACATCAGGAACAAGAATGAAAATTTGCTTGACTAGTGTCTGAATGCCTCATATACTGTTATTCTACATCTCTTTTACTTTCTTTAATACAATAATATGTTTAATTTTATACAATATGAGATAGTGTTACATAGATATATTTTAAAGAAGAAAGCCTATTTCTGTAGTACTATTTCTTCCTTTGTAGTTATAGGATAATTTAAGATTAATATCACATATCATCACTGGAACTCTAAATTTTTTGATACATGAACATGTCTTTTTGATAGCATTTTATTTTTGCAAATTTTTATAGATAATTTTATTTATATAATTTTATAAGTGTTGTCTGTACCACAAAATCTTATTTATGCAGTTACCCTAGATTTATGGAGTTCTTAAGACAATGAAATGTAGCACTACCATGTTAATCAAGAATTTTTTTATTCAGAATTTTTGAAATCAAAGAACTGGCTGAATCGAGCCAATTCCTTCACATTTCTATTCTACCTTATCTGACAGCTACTGTGTCCAAGCCTGAATTGTTAAGCTTGCAGTTTGAAACAACAGCCTACTCACACACATAATGTTAAATGGTTACTTTTCTTCTATATTATAGCAACAATATATGTATCTACACATATTCATGTTGCTCTCTCTCTCTCTCTCTCTCTCTCTCTCTCTCTCTCTCTCTCTCTCTCTCTGTGTGTGTGTGTGTGTTTAGAAGTAATATTTGGGGCCATGATCCATATTTTCAACATTGTTCGATGCATGAAATTAGATTGGTTCCTCCAAGCCTTTTTATTTTTACTTCTGAAACCAAAACAGGTGACTGTGTTTTAGTGTTTAGAAAAAAGGGAGTAGCACATTGCACTAATAGCAGAAAACTAATATTCAGTAGAAGTACTGTGTTCATAGAAAGAAGTACTCTCCTTTCTTTTTCTTCAGCACCATGGCCTATTCCACAAGGAAAATTCATGACAACTTTTGTTTGAATTCTGTAATTTCACAGTATTACTTTCATTTCTTTATTATTTTCTCCTAGACTTTCTTACATCTGTCCTAAAACTTAGTTTATATAGTAGTTCGATAACCATTTTACTTTGTAACTGATTGACTTAATTGCAATAGAGCAATTTAATTGGAAAACTTTTGTTTGGGGAAAATATGCAATAGCATGAGAAATCATTAATAACATATATAGTACAATGTTTGTCAGCCTGGAACAACTCAGGAACTTGTAGTAGGTTTGTCATTAAGGCATATATTACAGGGAAAACACAGACTCATTGAGAATGAAGATGAACAAAGATGTCAAGTACCAACTGTCAGTGATATCCCCCTTTAATTATGGCATATAGAGGAATGCTCACATGCCATTCTCCCAGCAACCCATACTTATGTGTAAAATGTAGCCACTACAGAAGATCACCCAGGACTTTCTGTTTGTGCTTTGTTTGTTTTGAAGGCATACTGTGATTAAATTATTAGGCTATAGACTCTTCAACTCCCTACCCACAACTCTCACTTCCACTGGAACATGCTTGCCTTTCACATTCTCAATTCTCATTTCTCCTGAAGCCATGATGAGAACAAACACCACAAATCAAGGAGTGAGCATAAATATAGTATGGACTAAAGCCTCATTTATACAGAATTTGAATCCTTTGGCATATTATTATTAAGGCTAGGTCTCTGCCCAAAATACAGTTAGTTGATCCAAAGACTGTCTGAAATGCAGAGTTTGAACAATTCATATATGTTTTATTATACTGTCTTGCCTAATATTATAATCATATGACAATACACATAAAATTTCCCAGTCATCTGATTCCTAGTCCATTAAGTTTTCCTGAAACCAGGAAAAAGTATCCTGTCTTGTGATGCATCCCTCAGACCCAAGTGTATATCTTCATTTTGATAAAGTGATGTGTACACTGCTTAATACCTTATTGGATGGGTAACACATCTCAATTTCCTGTATTCATATAAGCAGCTTCCTTACTATTTTTATTATACCTTTTCATTTAATTACAGAACCATAATTGTCAGAACCATTTATTCAAATATGTTGACATAGATTTAAAGATTTACCTCAGAAATGATGTTCTTGTGTTTCATATATATGAAATTTAGAAACAGGCTCCATTTTAAACTTCAACAGTTTTAAATGCAATTATAATTTCAGAGTCAGTTTGAATAGACATCCTCACAAGATTGTTCTGACATAAGGTCATGAAGAATTTGATAATTACGAATTTCTAAAGATCAGCAACATTTCACAGTAATAGAAGTATCACATATCAACCTGAAGTATGTAAATCTTACTAAGGACAACTTTATATTCTGCTCTGTGTTCATATATAGGCTAAATACAATAACATTTAGATTTTTCTGTTTTATTTTACCTGTGTATGTATTTTCCCATAGAAGCAAATGAAAGCATTGCTGCAAAAAGCCTTGTAATTGGGATCTGTCTGAATCTTGAACCCTATGTGGCATATGAGCAACTAAACACAGCAACAACTATTTGTAGGCCATATTAATAGAGGTAATAGAATAAATTTTTGTGAACTGTAGAGTTGACCGTGAATCTAATTGCTGAAAATGCTGAGATCACAGCTTCATGGGGCAGTACGTGTTCTTAATAAGGAGTATCTTTGCTTATAAAGACATGATTTTTCTCTAAATAAAACTCTGGAAAAATGTACTCTTTTAAATATAGCAGAATCACATTTCCAGATAATTTTAGCTAGAGTGTGAAGAAAACATTTCAAGCGGAGAAGCTCACACTGTCTTCATTCTGATGACAATGCTCGGCCATGTTGTGTGATCCTGTGGTTTTTGTAATGACAATGGAGTCTTAGTTTTTCCTCATCATTGTCATTTCTGACACAAGAACAAGCCATCAGCATTTTAATAGCCTGTATATATTTTCAGTAGTTCTGGCTATGCTAAATTGCCAGCAGCCCACATTATTGAAATTCTGCTTTGCAAGCCTCCCGGCTGCAGGCTTCTTGTTCATGACAAGCTTCCTGAACATATTTCTTCTTGTTGGAACTTCTTCTATAATAGCTGGCTACCTGTGGCATATTTTATGAATTTTTAACAAAATCATTTTCAGACTTTTCTTATTTCAGATGTTTTTTGTTTTTCGGTCCTGGTCCTTAATATTTATCAGATTATGTCAGCGCATCATTGAATTCTAAAGAGCTTACACAGAGCAGGCATGGGCTTTACCATGTGCTTAAACAGAATAGGAGTTTTGCATCTCCATAGCTTGACAGTGAATCAAGTCAAAATCTTTGGTTCTTTCTATTTTTTTAACTTTTAATTATTTTTTTTAATTAACACGTGGCATTGTTTCTCCCTTTTCATTTCTCCACTTTCCAATGTACACATGCACCTTGCCCTATCTTAAATGTACAGTCTCTATATTTTTTCATTGTTATATATATAAATATGGAATGTGGTGTAGAAAGAAGCTTCTAGCTAGCCTACTCTCATGGTCCGGATCTGCCTGCTCCTACTTATCAGGACCAGAAATCCCAAAGTCCCAGGGAAAGACACAAAGGCTTTTATTAATTACATGCTGTTTGGCCTATGGCTCAGGCATACGGCTAGCATGCTCCTTTATCTTAATTCAACCTATTTCCATTAATCTGTCCTGCCACATGTCCCATGTCTTACCTATATCATTATATCTTGCATCATGGGCAGCTGGATCACATCTCTGTCTCTGTCTAACTCTGTCCTCCTTCCCTATCTATGCTCTGATTTTCTGCCTATGTCTACGGCTTCTGCTATGGCCAAACATTCCCTTTATTTCACACAGAAAGACATTCCCACATCACTTTTGTGAAATTTCAATGTTGTAAAGTTTTGCTTTCCACTTGCTGTTGATCAGCTATGCACAGTTAGTAATTAGTTTATGTCGCATACCAACTTAAGCTTAAAGTATTCTTTTTTTTTTATAGGTGAATTATGTAAATATTTTTTTTCTTCCTTCTTTATTTTGTATTTATCAAAAAAAAAAACACAGTAAAAAGAATTTAAAATGTGGAAGAGTTAACAATAACTATACAGAGGATAAGAATGATTAGCATGGCTTATCAAGGGAAGAAATACAAATAAGATTGCTACACCTATATTTTCTTTAATGACCTTGGCTGAAAGTTCCACTCCCCCTAGAGGAACACCTGACTCAGTCTTGAGGTTGGGGGGAGAAAACTGGATCTGCCAGGAGTGGAGGCTGAACTAAGCAACATTGGGACAGTGGGACCTTGGAACCACTTGTCCTCTGCCTGGGGGAGGGGAAGGACAGAGGGGGAAGGGGGGAAGATAGGGAGTTGTGGAGAAGAGAGAATGACCTGATGTGTTGGGAGGGGGAAAGGACCTTGAATAAGGATATACAGGATAGAAAGTGTGACTTCTTTGTTCATAATAATAATAAAAAAGTTTCTTTTTTTTAAGTTTAAGTGTTTTCATTATTTATTTTTAGAGAATAAAGACCTTTTCTCATGTATCCCCTTGTTCTCCCTCTCTTCTCCCTTCCAACCCCTTTCTGTCTGTCTATAACCTCCCTCCTCCCCATTCTCCCATCCCCTCCCACAAAAGGTCAAGAAGTTCTGAGGTGGATCAACTCAGCATCCACTGCAGGCAGGTCCTATTTCTTCATTGTAATGTCATCACTAGGTTAGGTTTTCCTCTGAGGAGAATGGACTTCGAGGTGCCAGTCCACACAGAGAAACACAGTCTGAACTTTCCCCTCGAGGTTCCACATATGACCCATGTCAGTGGACAGCTAGCTACCTATCCTTAAAGGGCCAGTACCTTTCCTTGAAGGTTCCCCAGTGGCTATTCTTAATTCAGTGAACTCCTCAGAGCTCCAGCCAGTCATCACTGTGGAAATTTTCCCCATAACCCCTATACTCTTGCCCATATAGACTATTCTCCCCTACTCCCAGCTGGAACAGGAGCTCTGCCCAGTGCTCAGCCATGTATCTCTGCCTCTTCCTCTATTCATTATTGGCTGTAAGTTCTGTGATGGCAGTTGGGGTGGCTATTCATTTAATTATGGAAGAAGTCCTATCTAGGCAACACCTTCACTCTTGGTTGGAGACCTAGGCAGGGACATCCTGTGACCCCAGCACCTGGTCTTTTTTCAACCCCAAATTGGCTTCCTACTAAAAGAAGACATGTAGTAGTTTGTTATGAATCACAAAAGTAGGGAAAATATTAAAATCTTCCATTTAAAGCAATGGTTGTCAACTTTCCTAATGCAGTGACTGTTGAATATAGTTCCTCATGCTGTGATGACACCCCCAATCATAAAATTATAACTTTGCTACTGTTGAGAATTATAATTCAAGTATCTTATATACAACATATCTGATAGTTGACCCTCAAGGGAGTAATGACCCTCATTTGAGAACTCTACTGATAAAAAAGCTCAATATTTAGAGCATTAAGTAAAAATCTGATTCTCAGGTAAATATTACCCAATATACTTCTTTATATAAAGAAGAAATACTGTCCCTGTTAAAGTTTCTCTCATTTTCCATGCTACATAGTACCCATATTCAAAACACAAGCTACCTTCTTTTTTTGTTTTGTTTTGTTCAACTTTCTAACATGTAGAAGTTATCATAACTTTATATATACCTGACTCGTACCACTGTATGTTTAAATAAAGAAAATATTTACTTAAATAAAATAAAAAATCCTAGGGCTGTTACAATAACCTTCCTACTTGTAGAGATTACATAAATAGTTTAAAATCATTTGTTTATTTTGCTGGATGTTATATGTGTATTCCTGAGAGCATATGGACACACCACATGTGTGCAGGTAAAGCTGAGAGTTCAGAAGAGACCATCAGAGGCCCTAGATCTGGAGTTACAATTGATTATGAGCCATGTGATTTGAATATTGGGAAACAAATCTCAGGTCTCAGCGAGAACAATAAGTGCTGTTAACCACTAAGCCATTTCTGCAGTCTCTATATGGTGATTTTACAAACGTAATTTATCAAAACTTGATTATAATAAACTCGTAAGTGGAAATTATCATAATTCAAAACTAGCCAGATTCAAAGTCTATGTATTTCACAGTATTTTTCTATGGTTAGAATAGTCATTCTGAAACTAGTATGTTTGGAAAAGATTTTGAAGACATAGACGCCACTTCTAAAGAACTTATCTTCTTGTTCTATAATGATTATTTCAATTGAGGCATAATTTCATGGATATCATATTATTCTGAGCACTAAATTTCTAATGTTGGACAAGAGCTGCAAGCTAACATTTTGGCATGAGATGTTACTTAGATGCTTCCCAAAGCAGAAGTAGTCACACAAGAAATTTTCATTTAAGACAAACTGAAAATCCAAGCATCAACCTTGTATTCTGACACTGAGTTCTCAGGATAAAATTATTTATTGGTTATGATAAACTGTTCCTTTCACTCTACCTTCAGGAACATTGGGCATTTTTTAAAGGGACAATATCAATTTTATTCTGTAGTAATTTTTCCTTCTCTAGTCTCCAGTGTCTGTTTAATACACAGCTTCTGTAGAAATAAGGACTGTAAAGTATGAAAGAAATATAAAGCATTAATTAAAATAATCTTGCAGATAAATATTAAGACTCAAAGAGGGACAAACTTTACCAGTTACAAAGTAATTTTATGTCACACTATGTACGTTATGTCATACATAATTTTTTTAATTTTTTAAATCAACAATGTATTGAAGGTATAATTAATAATGATAGAAAGCATGAATATATCCTGGGAGGAAATATAAATATATATATTTATATATGCTAGTGGGTATGGCAACCCAGCTGCAATTCCATCTTCTGAAAGCAGAAACAAGGATCCTCAAAGCTTGGAGCTATGGTGACTAATATTATTGGTAAAATATGGGGACAAAACACTGGAAGGCATTTTCCCCAGAATGCTATTTGCTTCTGTTCTGCCTACTTCTGCTTGCTGTTATTGTTCTCCTGCTGTATTTGGCACAGTGCATGAGATAATGCTATTGTACACTAACTTGTCACTGGTATTGGTTTAATAAAACATTGATTGGTCAGTAGCCAGGCAGGAAGTATAAGCAGGCCAAACAGACTAGAATTCTTGGAAGAGAAAAGGTAGAGAAGCAGTTACCAGTAAGACACAGAGAAAGTAAGGTGATAACAATGGACTGAGCAAAGATACTAAGCCACACAGCTAAAAATAGATAAGAATTATGGGTTAACTTAAGTTTAATAGCTAGGTATTAATATACTTGAGCTAATGACCCAGGGGTTATTATAATATTAAGCCTCTGAGTAAATTATTTGAGAAGCAGATGCCAGGTATTTGAGAGTTTCTGGCAGCAACAGAAATTTCCAACTACAATGGTGTGGTTACTATTATGTTAAAGGATCCCACTGTATCTAGTATAATCTGATTCATTCATGGGAAAAATTCCACTCTTCACAGGGCAATTTACTTGTATACTGAATATATTTTTTATAAAAGCAATGGTTCTTAGTTGAATCAATGATTTAATTGCACTTTCTGAGTCAGCCTAAAATATACAGATGGCTAAAACAGTTAGTGATAAGGGAAACTGTTTAGGTTATTCTGCCAATTGTTCCAAAAGAGATACAAAAATGGCGTAATAGGCTAGACATCACCTTTCCTTTTGTTAGATATAATGTTTGCAAAGGATAGAAAAAAAATTTCATACATTGCATACCCATGAACTCTGCATGTTAATAAACAGGCTGATGATCAAAAAAAAAAAAAAAAAAGAAGAAAGAAAAAAAAAAGAAAAGAAAAAGAAATTCTGTCCTACCTAAGGTTAGGCCAGAGTTCTTTGGTCATGAAGCTTATAGAACTAATCATGACTTTCAAGATTTTAATTGGTCTGTAGAAAATAAGAAATTTGTGGTTATGAGATAATCTTTTCTCATGTGAGATTTTTGTCTTAGGAGGTATACTAGGGATAAAAGATAAATAAGAGAAGAATAGGGAAGGAGAAGAAGGAACAAGGGAAGAAGAAGAGAGAAGGAGAGGAGAACAGAAAAATAACAGATTAGAAGCAGAAAGAGAAAAAATAAAATGAAGAATTAAACTTTGCAGCTCAGATAAATTCCCCATTCCCCAGGTGCCTGGTGGTGGTTTTCTGCTCTGTATCTCTGCTCCACTTTCTCTGACTTACTGAGAGCTGGTTCTATCAGAAAAGAAGTTAGGTGGAAGAACAGTCAAGAAAGACTCCTGCCATCAATATTAAAACAATTTCATTAAAGTATACACATACATAAGCACCAGCACAGACACATATGGGTACCAACATATGAACATGTGCATATATACATATATATACATATATATATATATGTATACTGCTAACCCATATACATGATAGCAGTTAAGAAGCTCTACCTTCATTTTTAAGAAATTGTAGGAAGCATATTTTTTTCCTTGATTTTTTTTTCTTTTTCTTTTTAGCTTATAACTCAGAAAATGTCCTTCTCAGGGGCCAGCAGAAAACTATCTCAATTTTTAAAAAATGTTCAAAAGGCAATGATAAGCCTAGCTTAATCAATGTCAAATGTCTGAACTTTACTTATAAGGGCACCCATTTGTTTTCATTAATACAGGTGGTTTTTATTAATACTTTAATAAGATAAATATATGCAAGTGCACCAATGAGCCAACAGATTCAATATAAGCCATTGATTAGTTAACTCCTAACAAGCAAAGTGTTTCATCAGCTTCTGAGAGCTTAAAAATCTCCCCACTTCTATTTTAATAAAGTTCAAAATCGACTTCCTCCATCCTCTCAGCAGTCTTGAATAAAATCTTCCATATTGTTTGTTTGGCCTTTGCTAAATTTAGATTTAATAACTCTTTGAAAGCAGACACTAGGGAAAGGAGTGTTTGACCAGCTACCTTTAAGTGCCACCACTTTCCCAGGAGAGATGCAAAGCTTACTGGGACTCTCTTCTCTTGGCATTAAGCCTAGGTGAGGTCACCAGGAATGCTCCTTAACATATGGAATTGGAACTTTGTCCAATAGTGTTTGTTAGGACACTGTGAAAATGTGCCTCTTCTTCAAATGGAGATTAGTTCCATAAACAAATGATAATTATAATATCACAATTGAGACTCAGAGCCAATTATCAGGAGAAGGCTGAAATACCAAAGAAAGGAAGCACCACAGTCAATTCTCACCCAGCTGTCTTGCAACTTCCTCAGCCTTGCCAGCTTGCCTTGTTTTTGCCAGAAGCTTTTGTGGGTTGCTTTTTTTAGTTTCTGCAAGCCTTTATATAGCCAACCAGGTTAGGATTAAAGGTGTGTAGCCTTGAACTCACAGAAACAGAAGAAGTTCTGTCTTGGAGTTTAGGGATTAAGGGTGGAGGTCACCACTCCTGGATTTCCCTGTGCTGGGATTGAAGGTGTGTGTCACTGATTTAGCTGTTTATCTTTATATTCAAGGTTTAAGAATTTCCTGAGCTGTCTGCCTAGGATTTGACTGGGTGCTCTCTCCCCAATATTTGTATTTTATTAAATGTGTATTATATATCCACAGATAATTACAACAAAACAATCACCCAAGCAATCCTCATTGTTTTGACTTCTCTTAGAGCCCCAGACAACACTGGAAAGTAAACAGAAAAAAATGAAGACGGAAGCAGAAAAAAAGAAAAACTCAACATCATACATTTCACTAAAAGGACAGAGCCTTAGAAGATATTAATCTTTAAGTTTAAAGTGAGACTGTCATTTTTGAAGAAATATAGTTATGTCTCAGTAATAAGTATCATATTATTTAAAACTTATAAGATGCTGCAGAATCCCAGCGCTCTCTGGGGCAGGGGCAGGTGGACGCTGTACCTGACCACTTCCACGGCTCCTGCTGAGGGAAACCCCGCCACGACCTCGAACTGAGCGAACCAACTGCTGGGGTCTCAGAGGGGCGGATTCGGACCCCGCCCAGAGGTCAGGAGGGGGCTAGAGGCCTCACTGCCTTTATCCCAGCCTGGGAGGGAGAGTTGAGCTCCCATTGTTGCTGGTTCCACTTCCGGGACCCAGCGCTGGCTGCAGAATCCCAGCACTCTCTGGGGCAGGGGCAGGTGGACACTGTCCCTGATCACTTCCACGCCTCCTGCTGAGGGAAACCCCGCCACAACCTCGAACTGAGAGAACCAACTGTAGGAGTCTCTGAAAGACAGAATCAGACCCTGACCAGAAAGGTGACAGGAGGCATACAAACCCGAGTGCCACAACTGACCAGGACCCATCTAATCGTGAACCACTGAAGCCATGGGCAAACGTCAGTGCAAAAAATTACATAATACTAC